>JAAAKQ030169387.1:0-12528 GCA_010016005.3 Zanna intricata
ATTCATACACATCATCCTCATTCATCCTCTGAAGTAATACCTTACGATAGTTCCGGAGGCTAAACAGATAAGGAGAGGAGAGGAGAAGAATTTATGTTAAAAGCAGTTTGGAACCCCTGGATTCATCATCAGTTATTAAAACATTAACTTCAGCAACACATTACCTTTTTTTTCTTTTAAGGCCACGTTGAACCACTTGGTCAGTCAATTTCCATTGTCCTTCGAAGGTCGCACTGCCTTAACCTTTCAGTTTTGCCAGTACTTCTTAAAGACAATCTGAACTTTGTTTCCACATTTTGCCTACAATTTCCACTGTGCGTCTCTGGGTCTTTTCTGCAGAGAGTCTCGTGTTTTGAGTGTTGTTTATTTTTGTCTTGTCAGAAGTGTCTTTGATCCTCAGTCCAATTTCTTCAAGATCCTTCTTAATTTCTCTGATGTATTTTCCATTTGTTTTCTTTTCCAAATTCCCGAGAATCAGTTTCTTCAGAATTCAACCTTCAGACATTCTTAAGATGTGGAAAAAATGAGAAATCCTTCTCTTCTTCGTTGTGCTGATAATTGGGTCGATTTCTTTTTATTCAATTTCGTTAGTGGGAATTCACCAGAAACCATTCTTCTGGTAACTTTTATTTAAATAGGTTCTGATGATCCTGCAATCTGTTTTAATTAGTTGGTCGGTTTTAGCTTCATTTTTAATTTGAAAAATAGCTTCACAGGTGTACAGTGTCTCTGGGAAAATGATTGTTTTGTAGCAGTGAATTTTTCAGTGTATTGAAAGACTTGTTTATTGTAAGTCTGCCAGATTAAACCTTGTGCTTTTTTAATTTTGGAGATTCTGTTTTGCCAAGTTAATGTCTCTTTTAATGTGCAGTCGATGATTTCCTTTAAATATTTAAACAACTGAACTAGTCTAATTTCATTCCCATTAATTTTGACTTTATTTGTGCAGAGAGAGTCAGTGGTTATAATTTCTGTTTTTCATAAGAGATTCTTAATTCAACTTTTTGGCTATATTTTCAAGGCTAAAAATTTGTGAGTGCACTTCATTCATGTTCAAAGCTAGGAGGGCCAAGTCCAAATCTTAAACAGTTTATATGAATAACTTTCCCTCCTCTTCCAATTTTGGTTTTTGGAAAATTCTTATCTTGCCAAATTCTCATTATGTAATCCAAAGTGGTATTAAAAAGTAGAGGGGAGACTCCGTTCCCTGCCTTGGTCCAGTTTTAATGGTGAAGGGATCTGACATTACTCCTCGAAATTTCACCTTGTATTAGATATTTCTTAACATCACTTTGATAAATTTTTATTAGTAACAGGTGTAGCCCATTGTACCTAAGGATCTTATGTAGGGTTGGCCTGTAAATGCAATCATAGGCTTTTTTTTGTGGATGAAGGTATAAAAGGTTGCTTGTGGACAAGTTTGCAATTTTCCATTATTAATTTTAGACTTAAAATTTTGTATGTGCAGCTTCTGTAGGATTGAAACCCTCCTTGGTATTTGCTCAACAGAAATCCCAGTGTGTTTTTAATTTTGTTTAGAATTATGCAGGAAAGAACTGTATAGGTACACTCCATCAGGATTATCCCTCTGTAGTTTATTACCTCTGCATTACCATTATTATACATAAAAACTATAATCATCATGATCACATTAATTTTACCATAACCAGAAGTATTTTAATAACCAATGATTAATCCGTGGATTTGAAAATTGTTTTTTTTATAATATGTTAAGTTTGCATTTAGCTTGCATCTTATTTAGTGAATTTATGTGTAGTCTTTGAAGGTAATTATTGATTACAACACATGAAAATATCAATTTATCTTTTGTTCATAAGAGATAGAATGTCATAGAGATAGAACATTAGTTTTAGAGTGGTTTGGAAAAAAGTTCAATACAGTAATCATATGATCAATTCATACAGTTTTCTTGAAGTCTCCAGGTATCTGGCATGACTTTCTTCAGTCAAGATCTGCATTAAATGTGTTCCTTGTTCATATAATGAGTTACTCAATAGCTTTTTACATTCATCGATTATCTGTTCAGGATTTGTTGTTCATTAGAAGCTAGTAAGAAAATTATAGCTGGGAACAGTGTTAAGATACTGTTAACACTAAAATATTACTTTTTCAATTAGCACTAATTGAACTAATCAATCTCCAGCATGAGAGACCTAATACAATTTATGACTCTCTTACTCCCATAACAATCAATAAGAAAGTGTCAATTGTTATTTCTTTTGTTAGTTTGAACATTTTTTAATTGAATATTATTCCAATGAGTTTAGTTTTTAAAATTGTTGTCTTAAAAAGTTTATTTCTATCTTATTTTAAATATTTTTTATATAATCATGAGACATAGTGAACTATAAGTCTAATTATAGTTCTAAATAAATATTTTTATAATACATAAAAACAAATTCATATAATACAATAAGAAACTTTCCAAGAAGTATTACACTACTTTTGTTATATTGATATGTAAAAATCCTGTAAAAAGGCAGCATAAGAAAAATTCATATATTTCTGACAATTGTAAAAATTTATTTATTTTTTTTTTTTTTCACCTCCGGAATCACTGTTAGGTTATATCTTCAGAGGATGTGATGAACAAATTGTAGCGTGTGTGAAAAATGCCATGCCTGACCGGGATTCGAACCCAGGACCTCCGGATGAAAATTTATGCCTTAATTTAAATTTCAGTATGAATACAGCAAATTGCTTAACTTCCTTGACTTTACTGATCTGAAGTACATTTTTAAATATATTAAAATAAAATTCCATTACATCTGATTCATTTATCCACAATAAATCTAAATACCCCTAGCACAAACCTATAGCTTTTTTCGTACAGTGTATTGCCTAATACAATGAAGAAATTAATACAATAAAATGTTTAGAGCGCACCTTCCACTTGTATACATGTTTCGACAAATTGAGAATAAGATATTAAAAAAAAACCTAATGACAGAAAATAGATAATACTAACACACATCTATCAAAATTCATATAAAATTCCCAACTATTTCAAGAAGTAAGGACATGTTATTGTTTTTAAATAACAAAGTACACAAGACCTTACAATGAACACTACACAAACTTGAAATATACATATTAAATAGTAGTGATTACCAAATATTACATCGGGCAGATTATACACACATTTACTACATATTTAAGAACAGTTATAAAAACAGCATAACAGAATCAGCCTTTACAGATTACTTTATAGAAGCAGGCACACACACTAAGATATTAACCAGTACATGAAAATTTTTATATATAGCATTTATAAACCATGATCTTAGAGTAATATGAAATTTACAAATGTATTTGATTAAAACAAATAAACTAACACAAGACATGTCGAATATATTATTTTTCCACATACTTAAGTGGTTTTCTGACCATGTCAAAATGGTTGCAGTCAATCCCCGCTAACAACACCACTGAAAAAACATTTAATAACAGATACAAAAATTTTTGCTTGGTGCACAATGTATCGAGTTGTTTTTAATTTTTTTTTTTTTAATTTAATCATATTTTGGCATATTAATCTTTCAAAAAAATTGATCACATTCCCAAAACTACATTTATAACTAAGAAAAGTATATCTCATTTTAGGAAAATGCACATCATTCTTGTTTGCCAGCAAAGGTTTTCTAATTTTGGTGACTTTTTATAAAAAAAAAAAAAAACATAGTTATCGTTCCTTTTGCATATATAATGCCTACTTTCATTAATAATAAAAAAGAAAATTTCTTTAAATATGAATTTATAACTTAATTACAATAAATACTGTAATATAATAGAATTCATTAATATAAAATATGAGGGTTAGAATTAGAATTTATATAATAATACATATATAGTATATATAATCCAACTTAATCCACTTAAGTACAGAAATTATAAATTAAATAAGATGACAACTTATTTTTTCATATCTTTACAAGAGCGCTTTCATTGTAACCCATATCTTCAGTTGTTAATTTACTTTTTAAGTGTTTATATCAAACTGTATATTATGGTCAAACACAATCAACTATATATAAAAATCTTTTTTGATAATATATGAACCCTTTTTTTTTTAATTAAAATTAAAATTTAAGAAATAAAAAAAATATATATTTTTAAATCATAAATTAAAAGCTTTTTTTAAATGTATAAATTATTTATATATATATATTTATTATATAATTATAATATTATATTATACACATAGATTTTTTTTTAAGTCACAAATTAAGTTTTTTTTTTTTTTTAAATAAATTATAGAAATAATTTTTTTTTTTTTAATTAAAAAAAAATTAAAAACTACATATATGAAAATATGACATCAGATTTCATAGAAAAATTAAAATAAATAAATGGTATAAAATGTACCAAGTATCTTGGTTAGCCAATGTTCTGTGTGGATTTGAATAAAATTGAATTTATGCATTATCATTATTATTATTATTTATAATATATTTCTTGATTTCCAATATTCCAATATTTATTGATTTCTATGATTTAACTAGTAGATCTTTTAAAATCAGATTTCTTGAACATTTTAGACACTATAGAAGTGGAAAATTGGGTTTATCTCATGTTGCTGACCACCTCATAAACAATAAACATTCTGTTTCTGATATTCAAACCAATTTGGAAATATTGGAAATCAAGAAATATATTATAAATAATAATAATAATAAACATTTAGATATTTTGGAGAAATTTTATATTTATAAATATAAAAGGAAATTCAACTTTATCAACTTGCAAACAGAATATGAAGATGACACACGTATAAAAACTGCAGTAAATGGCAGCACTTTTTTAAGTAAACATAATTATAATGCATAAATTCAGTTTTATCCACACAGTTCAAATCCACACAGCACCATAACATTGGCTAGCCAATATACATGGTACTTTTTATCCTATTTATTTTTTTAAATTTTTTTTATCAAAACTGACGTCATATTTTTATACACTTTTACATTTTATAACTTTAAATTAAAAAAAATGTAATTTTTATAATTAATATATTAAAAAAAACCTTTTGTGATTTAAAAAAAAATTCATATTTTAATTTATAAAAAATATTTTTCATACAGTATCAAAAAAATTCTTTATATTTAATTTTATTTGAGTATAATATATAGTTTGACACAAAAACTTAAAAAGTAAATTACAACTGAAGATGTGGGTTACCATGAAAGTGCTCTTGTTAAGATATGAAAAAATAAAATAAGGACATCTTATTTAATTTATAATTCCTGTACTTAAATAGACCAAGTTGAATTATACATACATTATATATTAGTTGAGAAGGATATCGGTCTTGAAAATATTGAGTTGAAAAAATAATATATATATATGTATTTTCTCATTTGTAGTGGTATTATAAAAAAATAAATTTTTTTTTTAGTGATCTTAGATAATTAGGATCTTAGAGCCACCATTAGGTATATCTTCAGATGATGAGATGAATGAATTGTAGCGTGTGTGAAAAATGCCATTCCTGACTGGGATTCGAGCCCAGGACCAATGGATGAAAGGCCAAGACGCTACCACTTGCACCACAGAGGCCGGCATTTATTGGTAGTTTAATGAATGTTCTTTAAAATACAACTAAATACTTTCTAGTTAATATCTTTTACCAGTTAATAATTATCTCCTCATTCACTATTCAATAATGGCATATTAATGAAGTTCCTTCAGTCTGTTGCTCAACAAATTATTCCTCCTTCCCCTCTATTTTGCTACATCTCATCTTTATATATATATATATATATATACATTTTATTCTATCCATCTTGTATATACTTAATCTAATATCCTTTTTCTTCATTTTCACGCCTCCAATCTTTTCCTTAGTGTTCTTTCAACTTCTTGTCTTTGTTTCTCAAGTAACTCACTTTTCATATTTTTTTCTTTCTTTTGTAATATCTAGCCATTGCTTCTCAAAAAAAACCTAACACTGTTTGTTCCTTCTTGAAAAACATATAATTATTGTAAAACATCATACTCTGAAGAAAAGAACAGCACTGAAGAAAAAATTAGATATTGCACCTTGTTTTTTCTTCATCACTTCTGTCAGATAGTATAAGGAGTCAGATAGTATAAGAAAAGAAAATGAAAATATCTTAAGTTAAACTCTTTCTCAAAAATTTTTCAATATCATTTTAGTTTCTAACAGCAAAATTTTCCAAGAGAACCTGAGAGGAACTGATGTGACCAATATATTATGACATCCAGTTTTTGAGATTTTGTTCCACTATTCCACAAAACATGAGGGATGGAAAAAATGCCCTACTTGTTGTTACCAATAACGTTAAAATAACATATTTTAAAGAAAACATAGAAAAACTAATTAATAATTTTACAAGTATGTTATGAAAAGAGATTAATGCTAAAATTATTAAAAAGAAAAATCTTTGTTTATCAGAAACTACAGTTTGTCTATCTCTATGATAAGAAATTAATGCTAAAATTATTAAAAAGAAAAATCTTTGTTTATCAGAAACTACAGTTTGTCTATCTCTATGATAAATAATTTCTATAATGTTCTATTAATTTATTATAATGAAACCCCTTTCAGGCAAACCCCTTAGCTTGCCGTATGACATGTTGTGAATAATTATGAAAACTTTTAAAATTTGAATTTCATTTTCCATTCTATGTGTTTTTCCTTATTGCTTCAGAATAATTTGTGTAGTTCTTTAGCAAAAATGTCCAACCTGTGCATATTTTCATTTTGTTATCTAGAGTTGGATATTTGTTTTTCTCAATTAATAACAGTTCTACGTTCTTTAAATAGATCAAATATATTCCTTTTTAATTTGTAAAATCTGTTAAATTGATTTCATTTCTGGTAAACAACATGCATTATTGTTATTATTATTTAATAGCAACATAAGAAATCATCACTTCTTTTATCATATAAAAAAATGGGATGTGTACAGTGGTAATACAAATTTGTCACAAAATTAATTGTGAATCTTTTTATTAAATAGTTTACTTTTCATTGTTTCGGTCATTATATTATTGCCTTTATATTTCTAAATTAATAATTTTTAATTATTGAACAGTATTGTATAAAGAGATGACAAATTTTTCATTTAATTTTAAAAATGATTAATGAAATATCCTCTATTATTGATATAATTTACAAAATATTAGGTTTGTCGATCATTAAGACAAAACTTGGTAACACTTTTGGAGCAATTTTTTAGCGACTCCTTTTTAAATTATGGAAACTGTGCTTCGAGAAGATTTTTTCACAGCCAATTATACGAGATATGATCAAAAAATACGGTGAATGAATTTTTATAGCAGCAATTACTTACACTGCATCTATTTCAACTATTATGTCTCATACCTTCATGTGTTGAGACAGGCAGTGACAAGTTTGAACACGTTCTGGCTTGTCAGTCTGCTTCTATAGACGCTACAGTGAGGTCGTGTTTGCAGTGTCTGTCGTGAAACATGGATCTTGAACAACGCATTAACATTAAGTTTTGTTTCAAGTTGAAAAAAGTCCCAAAGAAGCTTACGAAATGTTAAAAACAGTGTATGGTGATAATGTGGTAACTTTGAAGACTGTTTACAAGTGGTATGAATGATTTAAAAGTGGAAATGAGTCTATTAAGGATGAAGAACGGTCGGGACGACCTTCGACCTCAAAAACGGATGAAAATGTGCAAAAAGTGGCCAATGACTATTCGAGAGCTTACTGAAGAACTTAAAATCTCCTACAGGTCCGTGAAAAGCATTTTAACAGATGATCTGCAAATAAGACGAGTGAGTGCCAAATTTGTTCCGAGACTTTTCTCTGATGAACAAAAAGAAAATCACGTTTCAGTTTGCATGGAATTGAAGGATTGTCTTCATGCAGATGCGGACTTCATGGCCAAAATTGTTACTGGGGATGAATGTTGGGTCTATGGCTATGACCTTGAAACAAAAATTCAGAGTTCTCAATGGAAAACCAGTAACTCACCTCGCCCTAAAAAGGCCCATCAATCAAAGTCAAACATCAAGGTCATGGTCATTGTTTTTTCGATTGTTAGGGCATAGTGCGATCAGAGTTTGTTCCAAGGGGAACAGCTGTAAACTCCGAAATTTACAAGGGGGTACTGGAACGTTTGCAAAACAATGTGCAAAGAAAGAGACCTAAAAAATGGGCCAATGGCTTTCTTCTTCATCATGACAACGCTCTGTGCCATAAGTCGCTTTTGATTCGCAAGTTTTTGGCCGGTAAAAGTCTTCCTGTCTGTCCACATCCGCCTTACTCACCAGATTTAGCACCATCTACTGGCTCTTGTGACTTCTGGCTCTTCCCGAAAATAAAAAAATGTGCTAAAAGGGAAACGTTTTGACACCATTCTTTCGTTTTGACACCTGACACTGAGAAGGCCACGACAGAGCAGCTGAAAGTCATTCCAAAAGAAACCTTCCAGAAATGCTTCCAGTCGTGGATTCAACATTGGGATAAGTGTATTGCTAGCCAACGACAGTACTTTGAAGGAGATTAATTCATATTTAAGGTACCTTCTTTACTTTGTTTTTTATTACATAAATCACCGTATTTTTTTATCACATCTCGTACAGCTTTGACATCAGTTCCTTGGTTTGTGTCTTTTCATGATTAAGAAGCACTATTAGTATGTGTAAATTAAGTAGTGAATTCGATCTGAGTTGTTTTTCATTTTTTATATTTTTGATAAATTTAGTATGTTTGTATATTAAGTATGTTGAATTTGTGGTTTTTGTATTCTAAATATTGAATTTTTTTGTTGTGCGCTTTATATGGCTGTATGTATATTCAGTTTCTATGAGATGATTTGCGAAGATCAGTTTTGTTCTTGGGGGAGGTTTATTCTTTGTATCTGTGAATAAATGTACATTTATTTTGCCTGATTTAATATTTAGTTATCATTAGATGAAATTTTTTTTTCCTTCTTGAGTGCTGTGTTTATTAGTATGCGTTTTTGTAAGTTTGATTTGTGAAAGTGTATTTTTTATGATTTTGAAACAGACTGTAATCTTTTTGTCTAAAAACATTAGCAATTTTGTATGGTTGTTACTTAATGTATGTGAGAATTATCTATTTTCTGTCAGTGTTGATAACGAACCTTAATATATATTAGATATTTTTTTGTATTGAGTTCTTCATTATAGTTTCAGTTTACAAGAGAGTGTTTTGGGTGTTTGGGGAAGATTGTTTGAGGATTATAAGTATCATAGTTAATTGTAATAAGTTTTTAAAACAAGTTTCTGAGTTTTTATTTTTTAAATGTTTTTAACATCTATTTTTGAAACAGTTTACAATTCCATTTAATTTGAAACTGATTATTTAAAGATTCTTTTTAAATTATCTAAAAGTTTAGTTGGTATTCCCCAAAATATAATTTCATGCCAATTATGTGAGCATAATTAATTTATGATCAGTTTTATAATTATGTTTATTGTTATTATAGTCATCATTATGTTTAGATTCCCAGTTTGAATCCCAGTCAAGCATGAAATTTTCACTTGCTACAGAATTTATTTGTCATAAAAAAAAAAAAACTGTGGGACTGTAATTTGGTGGTGGTAGTTTGTTGTTAATAGCTAACTACTAACTATAGTAACTTAGTTCTGATTCTAATTAATTAATTTTTAAATTATGTCAGTTGATTTTGATACATACATTTTGATATATCATCTTAGTCTTTCTAAAAATTTTGTACCTGGATGTGTTGTTGGGCCATTAAAATTAGAACCTTATGTTGATAGTTTTTTCAATGAAGGTCTAGGCATAATTTGAGCGGAGTGTTGCAGAATCATTAACATTCATACTATCTCTCTCTTCATCATTTACTTGTCTTCGGATTGATTTACAAAAGATTCTGGTTGCTAATCATGGAGAAACTTTTGAAGAATTCAGTTAATGAAAGAAAAACTTAAATACTTTTAAAAATTAACATATTTCAGAATAAATTTTTAAAAATCTGTAATTGATGTTGTTGAACTATCCTGTAATTTTTATGAGCTTATAATTTAAGCCCTTCTGTGGTGATTTTAAGAAAAATATTGTGTTAAGTATTTCAACCATTTTTATTTAAAGAAAAATAATAAAATATTTTGATTATATATATATATATATATATATATATATTACACCAGTTATTAATTATAGAAGTTTAAGTAAATTCAATCTTTTTCAAAAGTACTCTCTAGGGCACTCTCTAAGATACTCTCTCTCAATATTTAAGTAATATTTTTGTCTAATTGAATAAAAAATAACTTGAAAAAAGTTTTATTTGCTCTTTAAATTTGCACTGTTTCATATTTTAAGTCCTCAGTCATTTGACTGGTTTAGTGCCATTCTCTATTCCTTTCTGTTCTGTGCTACTTTTTTTAATC
Source organism: Zanna intricata (assembly GCA_010016005.3). NCBI lineage: Eukaryota > Metazoa > Arthropoda > Insecta > Hemiptera > Fulgoridae > Zanna > Zanna intricata. The sequence goes on from JAAAKQ030169387.1 coordinate 10,399, forward strand.
TCAACATAATTACTACATCCAATGTCCTCAGTCATCTGTTTTATAAATTTCAGTCATTACTTTCCTGTACAGCTATTACTGTCAGCACATCCTTCTTTCAGTAAGTCTTAATATGCGTGGCCCAACATCCTAGTTTCATTTCTTGACAAGATTATATTTAAAACCTCTCCCAAAATTAGTAATCTTTGCTTTCTTTTTATTATCGTTAATTTTATTATATGAAGAAGAAATTTTGTGCTCTATCCTACTAACCAGGTTATAACTGAAAACTTTTTTTTTAGAAAAATGTTAATCATTAGCTGAAACAATAAAAAGTGAAAATTTATAAAACTTATTTTACAGGTAGTATTTTCCAGTTTGTTTGAAATTTTTATTCAATACTTTTATATTATTATTTCCAAGTGACAATACTTCTTTTTTTTAATATACTAAAGTATATTATATGTATGAGTTAAATTTTATTTAATTAACTTCCTTTGTGTTATAAAATCCTCATAACAAATAGAATCTTCCCTTCTCAGCAGATTTTTATTTTTAAATTTGAATAAACAATTCATGATATATTAGTTTATTTTATTTCTAAATATTATTTTTTTTTAAAGTAGCTTTTATTGATGAATGAATATTTTATTTAGAAATAACTATTTTACAATTTTTTAAAAGTAAACGTTTTTAAAAAACTTTATTAAACAAACCAAAACTTTTTGATCTTACAGACTGTTATTTCAGACACATTAGAAATAAATGTATTTTTTAAATTAATTAAATATGTGTTAGTCTTTAATAATTTAATATTATCTGATAATTTATGAAATTAATATGGAGGTATTATCAGACCTCAATACCGTTATGACAATCAAACATGATTTATCCAAGTTTATAGTTGATACTAATTAATATAATAATATTAAATAGTGTTAAGGTAGTATTTTAATGAACAACTTTAATTAATTTTTCTTTTTTTTGTTTCAGCTGTCGATGAACCTCCAGAAAAGTAAGTTTTGTTAATTTATATTCATAAATATCCTGTAATTTTTATTTATTTTAAGAATTCTTTCTCATTTATTGATGATACATAGTAAAATTTTCCTATTGAGCAAAGTTTTGAGTAAAATATATGTAAATGTTATCTTATACATATAAATATATATATATATATATATATAATTTATCTTCTAAATTAGTATGTTAATTTATAAGACAACTAAAAATATATAAAACTGCTGATTAAAACCAGTGGTGTAATTTGTCAGCTGACGTTGTAAGAAGTTAAAACATTTATGTATGATACATTTTTGTCTTTGGATCAGTTGAACAAAATAAAAGTGAAAATGGTTATATAAAACTTAACTTTGCTGGTTACAAAATAAAGTGAATTATTATATAGTGCTGGCTGGTTTTAACATATTTAATTTAAGAAAATAGAATTTGGAGTAAAACAATTTATTTCTGTAACGTAATTCAGCTCCAACTTTCCTCTTTAAAAATGTGTTTCATGAAAAGATTAATTTGTTATTAGACTTTTGCCAGTATTAGATGTTTGTATAGATTTCAGCAATAAATAATAATTGAAGCTATCATTTGTTGCTTCAACATGACTTTTGCCATTAATATGAATGTCAGGGATCAATGACTGTTTTAACTGTAGATCAAACCAATTTTTAAATACAATGGAAGCATTTTTCTAATAGACAATTACCACTGGTAGCTGAACAAACTTTGATATAAGTAAATTGTTTTAAGTTTCATTCAGATTACCATTAACGTAATTATTTATGTAAATAAATGATGTTATGGCAAATGAAGACAGTTAAATTATGAAAAATAAACGTTAAAATTTATAAAAATTAACTTGCAAATTTTCTGAGTCGTGAAGAATATGAACAGTGTTGATTATAAAATAAATCTTTTAATCTGATTGACAATAATAATAATAATATGTTGTGTAGATCATGTCAGGAATGCATTAATAGGAAAGAAAAGAAAATGCTTTAGCATTAGATGAAACAAGGGGGAAATACTGTGGTAAAACCTTGATCAGACCAGCATCACAAAATGCCGGCCTCCGTAGCCGAGTGGTAGCGTCTCGGCTTTTCATCCGGAGGTCCCGGGTTCGAATCCCGGTCAGGC
>JAAAKQ030169420.1:0-12527 GCA_010016005.3 Zanna intricata
GAGTGCTAAAATTGCTTCTCTTGTTCCTATACTTTTCCTGAAACCAAATTGGTCTTCTCCTAGCACTTCTTCCACTCCCCTCTCAATTCTTCTGTACAGAATCCTAGTTAAGATTTTTGAAGCATGAGTAGTTAAGCTAATTGTTCTGTATTCTTCACATTTATTTGCTCCTCACCCTCCTAAAGTTAGGTAAAAACTGAAAATTAATTTTTTAAATGCAAGGTCACATGTGGGCTAAATGGAATTTGGAAATAATGTCGTTGAGAACATTGTTGATTCCACTAGACTGATGCTTTATAATAGCTATTTTATAATTTACCATATATTTACAATTACTACTCATTAAAACACACATCATAAAGTTTAATCATATTTACTTACCGCAGATATGTACATTAGATGGTAGGATTTTTAACCTTATCAATATGTTTGTGACTCTTGTATGTCTGCATGTATTACATCCTACAAAACTTTAAATCTATTATTTACAATATATTATGCTATTATTATTTTCTTTAATAATTTTTTTTAATTTTTTTATTTTCTGCATTGATGTAAGTATAATGGGACTGATCCGAATTGGATTTAAAATAAAATCCTAGATCTTGGGATATTTGATTTATTTATTTTATTTTTTTTGTATAATATAATATTATCATTATTTACATTATAATTATCATTATTGATGTTGTAATTATTGTTAATGTTGTAATTTGTATCATTTTTGTTATTATATTACAGATACATATAATGATTTATAATATCTATATTTTGTAACTTCCTTTATTAAAATAAATTTAGCTAGAAGAAGAAAATACTGAATTTGTAAAATTGTATTTAATTAAAAATAGTGGATTTAAGAAAGAAATTATTATTTTAAGTTCCAGAAAAATATTTTGCAATGGCAGTAACATACAAATAATAATAATATATAATATGTTTTCTTAAATTTTTGATTAGTTTTCCTTCTTTATTGTTTCTAAGTAACAATATCCTCATTGTTAGATATGATAACTGCAAGCATTTTTAGCAAGTTTTTCTTAACTGAGCAAAAATTTGATTGACCTGCTTTAAAATTAAATTTGTAACTCATTAATAAAGAAAGGATAAAATTTAAGGAAAAGAGGAAAATTTTTTTCCAAGAAAGGAAAAAATCTTTCTAAAACAACAGAAATTACTACGACCAAAAAATTTTTTATTTCTCCTATGAATTCTTATTAGTTTTAATAAGTTTTTTTCTTTTTTTTAAGTGATGCTATAACAAAACTCATTATATAAGGCTATTAAAGGCAATTGCTGTACTGAAATTCCTTCCTCTCTATCTGATACTGCTGATTTACAAGTGAACCAATATAACGAAATTGATGAATAACATTCAAGTTAATGAGTATCAAAGTTCAAAGTTTCAGCAACAACTTGAAAGTTTAATGACTTTGGACACGATGTGTTGATGGAGGTTGAGGAAATAATGTAAGAGGGGACTATTGTGTAACGTATAAAACAGCTTTAGTTTATAATTAGATTCATTATTTTTATGGGACTCATTATCAGCCTGTTCAGTTAAAATAAATCATCATTTTTGCAGGCAATTCTATGTTTTATTAATATATTCTTCACATCCTGTGTCGATGAAATACAATCAGCACATTCAGATGCAGTTTCATAAGATAATATACATGAAACACTACTACATGTAAATGAATTCAAAGTTATGAAAAACTTGCAATAAACTGTTAAAAAAAAAAAAAAAAAAATACTACCTTTTACTATGTTTTCAGTAATTCACAGGACTTTATAAAAAAAAAATTGTAATTTTTAAGAAAATAACATCATTACAATATGATTTTAAGTATAGTATTTAAAATGATTTCGAGAAAGAAAAACTGGATGAAATAATTTTTCAGTTTTTGAAGTAATAATTTCAAACAGCTTTATAACTAATTTGAAAATATTCTCAAATACAATAAAATCTGCATCTTATAACAAACTAATAAAAACTACAAATTAATTGGAAAAAATATATATCTTTAGGGGCTAATATTTAATTTTATTTCTGTTTTAGAAAAAATAAAAAAAATGCATTATTTGATTTACCCTCAGAGATAAGTAGCATTAAGGATGCATTGGCTTCTTTATGGGGAAGTTTACTGGTTCTTATTACGGATACGGATGGATTCAGACGGTTTATTCCAGACAAACAGATCGTAGAGTGAAGTAAAAAGAATAAAAAATTAAGAGAAACGAAGATCACCTAGATGGATGAGAAATAGCAATAGGAGACATAAATACGCCCACTATAGTAAAGATGCGAAGCTTCAAAATCTGGCTGGAATATAACAACTATCCCAGATTAGATTCGTTAAAAGATCAATGAATTCTATTCAGGGAAAGGCATGTTGGGAAAATCAATGGTTTCGGTTAACATGAAAATAAATATGTTAAAAGGCAAAGATCCTTTAATAAAACAAGCTCATATTTCCTATAACATCACCCTCACTTATTTCCAGAAATGGGGAAAATGTATATTTTTCCCATTTCTTGAAATGGGGAAAAATCATCGAACACTTATTATTTAAATCATAGTTCTATGATCTCTATATAACTCGGCAATTTAAAAGGCACACGGTAACAAGGTTTAGTGCATTTATATTTCTCGGTTTGAAGAAACTTTCTCAAAATTTAGATTTGATTACTCTATCTCATCTTAGAAATAATAATAAAATAAATAATAAATTAACAATAAAAGTATAAGGGAAAAATGAATTATTAAAAAATTATAACTTTAATATTAGTGTGAACAAAATGAGGTTTATATTATACATCCATTACCAGATGATTCGTGTTTGTATTTTTTGGCTAAATTACCTGGAGTTGATCCAAGCTGATGTACATTTAATACTGTTGGAGTTTAATTTTAACTTATTCATTGAATCTGGCATCAAACCATATTATTTATTTTTAAAAATCCCTAATCATTTATAGTTGAAAAATGAAGGTGTATTTAAAAGTTTTGGTAAATATTTACGATTATAAATTCTATAAAACTGATAAGAGAAAACTAATCAAAAATTCAATTCAAATTTTAGAAAATTTAATTTTTTTAATAAAGGTTTTAAGAATTTTCCTTTTATTCAAAACTGAAATAAATAAGAGGGCTATACGGGAACGAAGACTATACTATACGGGGAAGAAGGTTAGTTCTATTAATTCAATCGTGGCTTATTTTTCCGAACTACAATAATTGTATCCGATAAGTGTTTTTTTTTTTTGAAGTTTTAGGGGCATCGACTGCTTTGGTCATTAGCTCCATCCACTCTAAGAAAAAAAAAGAAAAGAAAAAAGATAGAACCATAACTTCCAATATTTCTAATTCACAGAATTTCCTTTACATGTGGTACCATATAAGATCAATCTCTACTTCAATTACAGTAATTACTTATATTACATATTAACAATCTCTGTTTATTCTATTTACTCATTTATTTTTGTGTCTACTTCTTTACTTCCTAGGCTTTCCTTTTGGCCAGCCTTTCTTGGACTTCTTCTCCATACGTCGTATGGCCTCTACCTCAGAAGAAAGCGTCTCTGAGGCTTCAGACATGTCATCGTCATCTCTCCCAGAATTAAACGATGCTCTTCTGCTAACATCAGTCGAGACATTAGGTTGCGGGACTGATGAAACTGGTATTCTCGTCATTTCAAGGTACTTACTGAGAGCCTTTCTTACTTCGGCTTCAATATCGATATCAACATCAATATGTGAGGTGGATGATGTGCCCACTCTCTCTGTATGAGTTCTTTGTGGTTTTGGAGGCTCTGTAGGTGCATGTAATGCAGCATGTACGTCTGAGGATTCCTCAACACTCACTTCTACCTCCATTGTTTCAGTGCGCTCAATCTCTTTGTGTATACTTTCTACACTCTCCTTCGCCGTGTGGCTTACCGTCGGAGCGACGAATTTGGTTTTTTTCGGCGCTTCTTTACCTTTTTGTACATCACCGCTAACTTGGATTGCAGTAATGGGTTTTACTGTTACTTTCTGTTCGGTGGATTCAGTTATTGATTCAACAGTATCTATCAAAGGACCAACTTTTTCCTTCAGTTGCCTCGGTTGGATCTTATCATTAATAATATTCCCAATCAATGTGGTGAGGCTCGGAGCAATATCGACTAGTAATTGCTCAACATCAACTTTAGAAACTGGTGGGGCGGCAGCTACTTTTGCATAAGTAGTCGCAGATCGAGGCGTTCTACTACTGACAATTTTCTTCGCTTCTGGGTAGCTGATCTTTTGAAGCGTTTTGACCTCTTGGATCGCAGCTTCAGTCTTATATACGGGACAGTTCCTTGAACGGCAGTTATGATGCCCTTTACAATTTATACATATCGGTGGATCTTTACATGGCTCGCCCTCATGTCTTTTAAGTCCACACACGCATAACTCTTGTCCCTCACACCTAGCTGAAGTATGTCCGCAGCGCTGGCATCTGAAGCATCGCATTGGCTGCGGTATAAAGACACGTACATCCAATAAATGTATGCCGGCTCGTACCTTCTCCGGGAGCTTTGGCCTGTTAAAAGTCAGCACATGGGAGGCAGAAGGAAGCACCTCACCATTTTCTTCTCATAGTTAATCTACTACACTGAATCACACCTTGACTGGACATCTCCTCTACGATTTCATTTTCTGTGCAATTCAACAAATCTTTGCACACAACAACGCCTTTTGAATAGTTGAGGGTACTGTGCGGTTGCACAGACACCAGGAGTTCACCAATCTTCGTGAGAGATTGAATTTTAATTGACTGACCGTCATTTAAAACTTCAACGAGCAGCCCATCATATGTCTTTCTGACATCCTTAACTGGACCACTAACACAGCTTGTTATCGCTCTTTCTATTAAGTATGGGCTTACTTTCTGGAAGCTACCACCATTCTCTCTCGTAATCACAAAGTGTCTCGGTTTGAATGGATTATTACCAAACAGGGACCTTTTTCCTTACCGCTCTTCTCCGCCCCGAGACCGGATCCGCAATTAAACTTAGTCTCGGAGGGAATTGACCAACTCGCTATCGAAAGACTCCTCGACGCAGCTGCGACCTATATTTTAACCCTTAATTTTCAGCCTTCAATAAAAAGTTTCACTGAGGTCAATCAGTGTATAATCATTACAAAATCCTTTTGCTTCGTTAAATTTATTTAAATGTTTTTTGTACAGAGTGAGTCAAAAGTATGGAAACTCGACAAAATCTTTAAAACTGTTCAGATAGAATACTGTAACCTTTAGAATAGCCGGCCACCGTAGCACAAGCAATAAATTCTCGGTCTTTCATGCGGAGGTCCCGGCTTCGAATCCCGGTCATGCATAGAATTTTCACACACGCTACAAATCATTCACCTCATCCTCTGAAGATATACCAAGGGTTAAAAAACCTTCAAAATTAGGTATCACTAACTATTTTACCTTTTTATGGGAGATATAATTTCACCCATTTCTTGAAGGGTAGCTCAGGGATTGTAATTCAGTTATTTTAAGTGGTAACCGTCTTTGTGTGATACATTGTTTTAAATGTATAAGACGAGAAAAATAGTAGAATTGAAGCTGGTACGATGATTATACCAAAAATAGCGGTGGGATAAATTTTGGATTTTGAAAATTAATAAATTTAGTAAGTTAAAATAAAATTATAAAAAAGAAATTAAACTTGATTTAAATTAAAATTTTATCTAATTTAATTAAATAATATCTATTTTAAAAATTAAATTTAAATTTAAAAAAAAATTAATTAATATATATATATATAAAGCTTTATTTTTCGTTAAATTCAATAAATAAATAAAAATTCGTTACCTAATCATGCTGATCATCTTATTATTGCTGCAAATCATATTGCAACTCAATTATATCATTTTTGTTCAATATTCCAATTAGAGTGTTTAATTATTAGACTACGAGTTTGTTATGAGAAGTTATTGTGATCGGCTGGACAATTGATTTTGTTTACCTTTATCAAATTTGTAAGATACTGTTTTTATTTATTTATTTAATTTTTTTTCATTTTTTTAAATTTATCTTACTGACTAAAATTTTTCTTTGCAACCTCTAACATTACTATCAACAAGTCACTTAGTGAAGAGGAGAGGGTCACACTTTTAATGATGAGGTGCTTTGGTAATAGAGTTAGGTCGTATAATAAAATTTGTGAATTTTTCCATCCAATATTTAATATTAATCGTATATAATCCTATTTCACAAGGCACAGTGTCAATAATCATCAAACAATTTGAAAAACAGGAGAAATTATAATAGGGGAAAGCCAGGGAGGCCTATATATGCAACAAATTATAACAAATCATTACATTATGCAACAATTTATTGATAATCCCTCACTGTTCGACTCGAACAGCAGCATGAGAACAATACATTAGCCAATTAAAAAGTGAAAATTTCAAACAGTTTAAAATTTCTTTAATGTAAGAATAGCGATGATTAGGATCGAAGACGTGAATTCTGAAAAATTGTGATAAACAATATTTGTGCAGATTCTAATTTATTAAAAACATAATTCTTGATGAAGCCACATATTTTAAAATGGCAATGTAAATCTCCATAATTGTTGATACTGAACTGATATTAATTAATCTACACTGGTATCGTGTGGCACGTAATGCAGTATCGAGTCAAAGTAAATGTATGGGTAGGTATTGTTTATGGACGATTGATAGGATCTATAATTCTTGACGGAAATTTAAACGCAGTGAAATTTGAGGCTTTGCTTCTCAATCATATCATTTGAAACATTTAAAACGCTATTGACCCCAAATTCCAAACTAATTGAAACAAATATTAAAAAATAAAAACAAACCGCAAGATGGTACCTTCCAGCATTTCGGTCTTCAGGTACGTGAAATTTTTAATTAAATTTTTCCTGTAAAATGGATTAGTTGAAGGGTTAAATAGAATATTCAGTTAAATTATCACATGACTAGTCTCTACTGGATTACTTTCTACGGGGCCATTAAAATGTGTTGTTTATCATAATAAGCTTCAAGATATCGATGATTTATAAAATATAATTCGAGAATCTGCACAAACTATCACTAGAGAATCATTGAATAAAGCAATGTCATCCTTTTACAACCGTCTGGCACATTGTCATAAAACAGAATTTGGACGGACATTTTGAAAATTTATTAAAATGAAATGTAACTAAATAAAAAAACATTATGCTTAATAAATAATCTTTTTTTTTAAGTTACTTTATTCGATAATATATTATTGAATAATCAAATTATTACAAATTTATTTGTTTGAGATAATAGTTCGTTAAATTATCAATATAACTTTTTTCAAAATCTAAATTATATGCGCCGCTATTTAGAGTACAGACATTGACAAATTTTTTTTTACCATTTTTCTTGCCTTAAAGAGACCATTAAAATGATTATTATACAAATTGTGTTACCATTAAAATATTTTAGTTTTGAGTAACAACCCTTGGGCCATTCCCTAAGAAGGGATTAAAAATCTATTTGTTGACAAAAAGTTAAGTAGTTGACCAATACCTTATGAAAATTAAAGTCTCTGGAACGTTTTTAAATTTGATTAGAGGTTCCATAGTTTTGACTCACTCTGTATAAGATAAAGCTTTAAAATGTACAAGCAGCGCTTTTAAACTGCCAAGAAGTTTTAAAGTGTCAGAGATTTTATCGTTGAATACAAAGTATGAAGCAAAAAATATCAATTTCAAATCCATCCTGTAAAAACTGTTTAAAAGCGACTGTCATATGCTGATAAAGGTGAAAATGAAGTTTGTACCATGAAGGCACTGTACATTTACTTCACATTTACACATTATTATTCCTACCTATATTATTATATTTTCTCTTACCTGTTGTAAATTGTAAGTAATATTAATTTTTATGATCACATCTGATTTAAAATTATTGCTCCATATAATTAATATTTTAATATTAATAACTTCATAAGTAATCTTAATTTCCGGATTAATACAGATAGAATTTGAGTACCTATACTGAATTCTAATGATCATGTTAAAAATGGAGAAAGATTTTAGAATTTTTTACAAATATTTACGTTTTAGACTCGTATATGTGCGTATGTATGAGTGTCGCAGTGTTTTTTGCCTTATATCTTAGGATTGACTGCATGATTTTCCTAAGTTTGGCTCAAATATTTCTATGTGAAGATATATTTATAACATTTTTCTATATGGGGGGCATTTTTTTTTTTTTTGTTTAACCTTTGATACCACAATTAAGTATATCTTCAGAGGGATAAAAGGAATGAATTGTAGCGTGTGTACAAAATGCCATACCTGACCGGAATTCGAACCTGGGACCTCCGTATGAAAGACCGAGAACTTACCACTCGGCCACGGAGGCCGGCAATGGTATATGTGGGGCATTGAAATTTTTTTTCAGTATTCGTTAAGGAATTGGGGGTTATCGCAAAAAAGCAATTTTGAATTTCTTCATAGGCTTTTTAGAGGAAAATCTACTTAAGGAAATGTTTTTAGCTTAATCTAAATAAATATTTTTAGATTACATTTCAGTAATATTTATTTCCTACTTTAAAAAAAAATATATTTTCAGTTTTTTGTTTCCTTTCTTTTTTTTCTAAAAGTTAAAATTTCTACAATAATAGTCGGAAAATTCTTTGGAAATAGTTGGCCACATTTTTTTTTTAATTTTTGAACGTAAATAAAAGTCAGATTGATTCACATTAACATTTTTTATTTTCTTTTTTAAGGGAAATAAATGAAAAGATGCTTGATTTAATTATAACAGTACAAACAGTTAAAATACAGTTCACTGGTCTAAATACGCTGAAATTGAGTGAAATAATCAGAAGAGATTACTTTTATACCAATAGTAGTATATAATTTAATATCAAAGTAGATTTCTGTGTTACTGAAGTTTTAAGATTGCATTGAATAGTATTTTAAAAGAATTTTTAGTTTATACCGAGAAAAACGTTTTTAAAGAATAAGCCTCGATTATTTAATTCTATTATGATTTAAGTATTTTATATACTTCACTAAATAGAATCTAATTTAATTTTCCAACTTTTTAGACATTAATTGGTATTTTTATATTACAAATATAATTTAAAATTAATTACATAATAATTTTTAGCTGAGTGGCTTCATAAGCAGGTGGATGCTTTAAATAAAAAGCAGTAACTTACTCTAAATAAATAAAAATAAAATTGAGTAAAATTGTATTCTCCTAGTATTTATCTAAAAAAAGTAAAAAATAAAATGTAATAATATGATAATCTGAAATACAGTGGAATACAGATTTCAATAGAATAATTTTTTTTGAATATATAGCCTATATTCAATTTTAAACTTTCCACTACATTTTCATTTTTAAAAATTATAAAACAGTCCAGTGCTTTGGTACTAACACAACGACTACGAAACTAAGTTTATGTAGTTGTATTCATCATAAAAATAAATGCATATAGTGACTTGCCTCATGCTCACTATTATTAACCGAGTTCTTTATCAAAGTCCCAAGTTCTTTTGCATTAAGATCACAGTATTTAAATTAATTTGTGAGGTGTTCAGATGAATTGCAGTTGCTGGATATTAAATCGCTTATATTTTTTACTGGGAATATTTTTCGTAAAATTAACTTTTTTCCAGAAAGTTAAATTTTATTCTTAATCAAGTGGGTAAATATTAGTTTTATATATTTTTGTAATTTAGTGTAATTTTTTTTTTTGTTATGTGTCTTCGTCTAAATTAAGTACGGGTGCTCTATTATGTCCATTTATCAATTGTATTCATAGTTTTAAAATATATTTAATGTTGCATATTTTAATAAGTGAGAAGCGTTGCTTTTTAAACAGCATGCATATATGTTTTTATGAAATGTCCCGATATTTTATTATTAAGTTTTTTTCTATTTTGGCGGGTTTTCTGTACATGTGTTTAAAAAAAAACTGCATATTGTTTACTTCAGTAATATTGAGTGATGAATAGGATAAAAGTAAGTGATTTACTAGCCGGCCTCCGTGGCGCGGATGGTAGCGTCTCGAACTTTCATCCGGGGGTACCGGGTTCGATCCCGGTCAGGCATGGCAATTTTCACACACGCTATAATTAATTCATGTCATCCTCTGAGATATACCTAACGGTGGTTCCGGAGGTTAAACAAAAAGAAAAAAAGAAGTGATTTACTGTTTTTATAATCTGCAATTACCCGAAACTTAGGTGTAAAGTACTGATTGGTGTAATATGTGAATGACATTGTCTTCCTCTTGGATGTGGTTACATAGTGTTAATTCAACAGTTGGAAATAACTATATACAAAGTATTACAATATATAGAGAGTAATATTAGTTAAATAGAATTATATTAAGATTCGCGAGGTTTACTGTTTGTATTACCTCATTAACTGTTTTGATATTTAAATTCAGTTAAATACATTATTATTTAATGTATACATTGAATTTTCTATCTTTGGATTTGAAATTTTATTTTGAAAGGTGGATATTACAAATAAGTAAAATTAGAAGGAAGGAATTATAATATTTCATTAACTAAATTATATATCAAATTAGTAGCAGCAATTAATATGTGCTGTTCCTTTAATTAATTAAATTAATTTCTAATTAGACATTTACACCAACCAATTCTGACCTTATTTTATGTTTATATGTTACTGAAATAGAAGTGTTAGTAATATGTATATATATAATTAATCAAATAATATAATTTTATTAATGAAATATATTATTAATAATATATATATATATATATATTGCTATTCAACTTAATGCTTCTCTACTTGAACCTTTTCTGATTACATAGTACTTCACAGGTTATAATGACGCGTTACAGCTTCTCTGCTGACTGGTAAATTTTAATTCAAGTGTTCCTCTTGTCCAACTTAAGAGTAATGGGGATCTCTAGTGAGCACAGTGCATTGATCGAATTACCAAACAGCAGAAGCTACTATTCACGCATGAACTTGAGCTTAAGTGGGCTAACTGATATCATGAGGATTGCTTGCAATTATCAATCAATAACATATTTAATTTCTAATGGTTATTTTTATGTCTTATAATTTCTTATATTTGAAAATATCGTGTATGATGAAATCATACAAATACGATTGTTTAATATTATTAATACTTCAGGAATAACAAAATATGAAATAGATTTTTTTAACAATTTCTGATACTACAAGTTTCTTAATCACTTTTACGTAAAGATTTATTACCAAACGCGCGAATCCACACACCACACCCGAGCGCGTGCACTTACGCACATGCATATATAATTTATGTAAACATTTCAATGTAACTTACTCGCCTGATAATCTTTTTTGAATTTAATAAATATTATTAAAAAAATTTAACTTAATTATTATTATTTTTTGTTTAATCTCAGGTTTTTTTTCCAATAACGGGACCCACCGTTAGGAATTTTTTCAGAGGATGATATATCTAACGTAAGATTATTTTTCTGTGAAATATATAAATTACAACGTCACGGAACTATGATTTGAAACTAGGTTAGTGATATTTTTTAATGAGGACAATAATAAAGTCATATTCTGAGTTTTACTCTTTATTCAGAAGAAGGTACTTTATAATAGACCGGGATACGAACCCGGCTACAAATCATTCGTATCATCCTCTGAAAAAATTCCTAACGGTGGGTCCCGTTATTGGGAAAAAAACCTGAGATTAAACAAAAAATAATAATAATTAAGTTAAATTTTTTTAATAATATTTATTAAATTATATTATATATATAATATATATGTTATATTATATATATATATATATTACCAATTATTCGTATATTTGGTGATATATTTAAATTGATTAGATTAAAATTGATATGCATTCTTTTCAGACAAATCAGTTTAGGAAGGTTTTTAAACTTTCTTAAACCACATAAACTATATTGGAAATTACTCCATGTAAATAAAATGTGTAATAAATTGCATTAGCTTTTATCACATTTGAGTTCTGAGGTACTCTGTTTATTAAAATTATTTAAGAAATACATTACAGTTTTTCAAAATTCTGAAAGTATCACAATATGTGCGGTACACACAGAAACATAACACTTTTATAATTATAGCAGTCTAAGCTAAAATTATGAAATCGTTTATTTAGCGTCACACATTTACTTTTGAACAATAATACAATATGTAACTCAAAACCATAAAATATAACTCGGTCACTACACTAATAATTTGTGAATTTTATTATCATAAAACGATATTGATTTAATTTTTTTTGTTAAATTACTTATTAATAACTAACAACCATTTGTACCCTCAATTAATTATCTATATTCAATATTTGTATAATAACTCTTTCGTTAATATAAGTAATTTCAAGTTTCAATGCAACAGTATTCTGTTTTAACCCCTTTTTTCGGTTTTTTCAATCTTCTCTCTTTATCTATTTAGCCTCCGGAACTACCGTAAGGTATTACTTCAGAGGATGAATGAGGATGATGTGAATGAAGTGTAG
>JAAAKQ030169431.1:0-12527 GCA_010016005.3 Zanna intricata
ACAATGAGCAAATTTTCAAATAAAGCAAAAAGCCATACACACATCCCCCCGAAATGAAACATAAATGGGGGGCCGGGGGGAAAAAAAAAAAAAAAAAAAAAAAAAAAAAAAAAAAAAGGTTAGAACTCCTGTAAAAAGAAGTTTGAAAAACTTCTATTTCTTCTTCTTACTTTTCATTCCTTTCCATTAACCCTCTCGTATCGTGAAAATATATCTCTCGTGTGGATGATTCGTTGAAAATAATTAATAACATTAGTTAGTGTAATTACTTTGTTTCTTTATCATATTATCAGGCAAATTAAATCACCAAGTATTTCAATAAATATCTTCAGGATAATTTTTGAACTCAATTTTAATTTTTGTGAATTCGGTTGTTTATCTTCTTTTCTAATCTAGTAAATCTAATTATACAACGTCATTCACAAAAAAGAAAAAAAAATGTAACAAACTTTTAGAACTTGTTCTACTGTTGAAAATAAAAATAGACTTCACTATCTAAGCATAGGTTCAGAAACTCTTAGTTTCAGTAACGAAAGATTTCTGCTTAGGAAGGTGGCGTAACGGTAAACGAAATTGAATCAGAATTATTAACAGTATTTCAAAATAATTTTTTAGTGAAAAAATTTAAATGTACAGGAAGATCTCTATGAAGTAAATTCCTTTTATAGAATTCCTATGAAGTACCTTTTATAGATTAGAAGAATGGATTTTATCTTTTCGGAAACATTTCCCATATCTTACTTTGTATTTAACCAGTAAGGTAAAAAACTAATGTCTGGACTACGTTTAATATGCTGAATTACATTTTCTTCTTACCAAAAAGAATGTTCTATTCTATTGTTTGATTTTCAATTTTTTATTTATTTTCCTTGTTTATTTTTTTAAAAATATTTACTTCTTTTGTTTTGTAATATTGAATAGTCTGTTTCGTTTAATACATTGTTAAATCACATATGTTTTGCATTTTATAAATATCAAATTCTTATTTTTTTTTTAACCTCCGGAATCACCGTTAGGTATAGGTATACCTTCAGAGGATGAGATGAAGGATTTGTAGTGTGTGTAAAAATGCTATGCCTGACCGGGATTCGAACCCAGAACCTCCGGATGAAAGGACGAGACGGAACAAATCCTTATGTTTGCATTTAGTTCCTGTGGACTTTATTCGTACCATTACACTCAGAATAAAATTCTCTAGAAGTTTGTTCAAACCTTTTATGTATTTGCGCAAAATTATTATGTACTAAACATAAAACAGTGTATTTTTCGACCCCCAATGTTTTGTCGTTAGTCCAGATTTGTCACAATTAAAAAAAAAAAAAAAGTTCTGCAATCTATTTTTTCTTTTTAAATTTTTCACATCAGATTTCATATTGAACTATTAAATTTATTCCTTAATTTGGAATTAAGTCCAAAGAATTACAATCTGATTTTATTTACTGAAGAAGCAAAAATTAGGGCGAAATCATTCGCCAAACGACACGACCTTCCGAAGCGGTTATATGTTTTTATGAATTTTCTTTTTTATTTTCACCAGTAGAACTTGTGTCCTGAGAGTTTGTTAAATTCTTTGTGAATCAGTCGACATAAATTGCCTTATCGGAAAATTAAATTGTAATTTTTCAGGTAATTCTAGTTAATTTTATCCAATAATTAACCTTACTCATTATTTTATATGAAGTTATAGTTGGATTTTAAGATTTTTTTCCAACAAATAAGAAATTTTTCTTTATTAAAATATTATTAAAAAAAAAGATTTATAAAAGAAGGAGTATAATTACTATAATAAAACTCAATTCTGACTAATAATAACTTCAAAACAAAAAACGAAATAATAAATAAGATAAATAAAAATAATAATGGAAATAAAAAAGAAGTGCTGACGATGATAATAATAATAAATATCAAAAATATATAACAATTCAAAGAAACAAAAAAATTCATTACTTTGGAAAAACCTCCTGTGAATTCTCTAAGGCGAACATTTTATATTTACTTTTTAAATACGGTTACTACTCTTCAAAGAAAAGTATTTTTTTCTTGAAAACCCTTGCAGCTTTTCCCAGATGTCTTGTCAAGCAGTTAAAATATCTTGACATTTTGTCATAGAATATGAAACGTTTCTCTTTCTTTTTTACAAATTAATTATTAAATAAAATATGATTAATAATTCTTAATAATAATAAAAACAATAATATAAAACAATATTTTATAAATTCTGTTTTATAACATTTATACAATTAGATTAAAACTTTCTTTTTGACTATATGAATAGATTCAAAAATAATTTTTTTTACTTTATCTTCCTAGAGACGAAACTAATAATTTATTAAATCAGCAGCTAATAATAATCATCAAACTTACTAATCACTAATTTATTCTTCGCAACTAATTTCTTCATTTTTTAAACTATAGTATTTATATATAGTTTTTATATTCTCCCGAAAATTGAAATATCTTTCTAAATTAAATCATATTTATTGAAAGCGTGAAATAGATAAATAAAATTAAAAGAAAAGTTTAACTATTAATATTAGATAAACAGGAAGAAAGCCATTTAAGGCATGACATTAATCATTAATAAAATATAAAGAAGAAGAAGAAGGCCAGATAAGGGATGGCGTCAACCATTAATAAAAGATAAACGAGAAAAAGGCCAGATAAGGCATGATATCAACCATTAATAAAAGATAAACAAGAAGAAGGCAGATAAGGCATGATATCAACCATTAATAAAATATAAACAAGAAGAAGGCAGATAAGGCATGATATCAACCATTAAGAAAAAGATAAACAAGAAGAAGGCCAGATAAGGCGACATGCCTTATCTCCGCACGTTGACTAAACGCTATATAAAGATTGACAGAAATATAAAGCATCATTACAATAAGTTTTGACAATGGAATGGTTCCAAAATGCGGTCAACAAGAGATAAAAGAATGAAGCTAAAAAAGGTAAACAGTACTAAACATAGAAACTATTTTGATCTTAGAAGAAAAGATAAGAATTATTATTTAACAACAAAAATTTTCTACTTATGCTTTGATTTTCTCTTTTTAATACTTTTCTGTATGTGTCCAAGAGTCGTAGAAGGTTTCTTATTATTTTCCTGTGTCGACAGATCTTGTACAACCAAGATCAATCATACGTTATTGGTATTATCTTTATACTATCTCCAAGCTATCATTTAGTTCTTAGTTCTAATTACTAATTCTGACTTGGTAATTCCGGATAAAAGAAAATACTAAAGAAATATAAGGAGCTGATTACAAGTTATGATCCAACAAAGTTACACAAACTAGATAAATATTTCCCGATTACCATACGATACAAATATTCTTTACACGTGATGAATGTTTCATACAATAATAATTTCTCATGATTTCATCCACTAAACACATGCGGCAAAGAATTCCTGTCAAAGCGGGGAAGACTACCGGAAGAAGAATATTTAAGTATGCAAGTAAATAATTATACAACAAAAAATTATTCTTCTATTTGATTAAAGTTTTCTGATACGGGACCCTTGATGACTGTATTTTTCAGACCTCTACAACTGTAAACAAAAATGAATAGCATCTGTGACCAGAGGTCATCGGAGATTTTATAAAAAACCAATTAATTCAGTCTGAAGATACTAAGGAAAATAATAACTAATAAAAAAATACAAATACAAAAAAGATTAAGCTTACTGTTCTCCACCTCGGAATGAAATTGTCCAAATTAAGCAATCAAAGTGATCAATCAACTTAATAAATGTTTAATAAATAGAAAACTGTATCTTTGAGGAAAGAAATGAAAAATAATAAAAAAAGGACTTTTGTCTGTATTTTTGTACATACCACTTAAGCAAAACCAGGCTAAGAAACATAGCCCACGGAGCTGGTCTAGTAGCTGACGCGAAATCGCAAGTCAGCTGATTTCGAACTGGAGAGTTCTAAGGTTCAAATCCTAGTAAAGTTACTTTTATACAGATTAAAATACTAGGTCGTGAATACCGGCGTTCTTTGGTGGTTGAGTTTCAATTATCCACACTTCTCAGGAGATGTCAACCTGAGATTGTACAAGACTACACTTCATTCACATTCACACATATCATCTTCATTCATCCTTTGTAGTAATACCTTACTTCAAAAGATCCGGAGGCTAAAAAGAAAAATAAAGATAGGCAACAAACATACGTACGTAAATCATTCCGAAATTCTTCAATGTAAAAATTATGTTTTATTTTTAGAGAGCATTGTTTAGGTCTTATTGGCCTTATACGTATTACTCTAACATCCCTTATAGTGTAGATAATACCATGTAGTAAAAAAATTTTTTGATTTTTTATTTCAAAGAATAATTTATCTGTTTTAGTCTGAAATTATTTTTTCAACTTTATCTTTTATAGTAAAGAAAAGTATAAGATAAAAAACTATGTTGACTTCCTTTATCCAAATGATTACTTCTAGCTTCTTTTAATTTAAGAAGAGATTATCAAAAAAAAAACGCATATTAAACTCATCAAGTAACTCAAACTAATACGAAACGTCATTCTTTATGTTCTTGTTAGTTATTACATCTACTACACGTTATACATCTATGTTGTAACTATATACATCTACTACATGTTATCCCGGATTATATAAGAGATTTTTATTAAGTATTGTAAAAAATGTTAACATTTTTAAGCATTAATTTGTTGGATATAAATATTTCAAACAGGTAATTTGGGTAACAAATAATCTTATTCCGATAAAAATTACAATTTTATGTATTCCTAATTTTTTTTGAAGTAAAATGGAATATGTTTTACATTTCATATCTTTTAATTTCTTACACCTCAAACACCACAAAAATTTGTACGATGTTTATTCCAATAAAAATTTATTATTGTTTATTATTTAAGTAATGCAGATTTAAAGAGAAAGAAAAAATTCACTCTTATTTAGTTAAAGTTTTAATACAATTCGCTTTGTCACGATCACATGGCTCTTGAATCAATACCGTTTTATATGAATGAAAGTTCAAAAAATCCTTTAATACCTTTTTTCACTAATTAGTTTGGATAAAAGTGAGCAGAAAGTAATGTTTCAATCTGCGTATTCATTGCTTCTTATCACAGTCTGCAACTTTCTTAAAATATACTGTATTTTTGACTGTGAGAAAAGTAATTTTTTTTTATTTTTTGCTACAGAAGCGGTTGATCTAAAGGTCTACATCCATAACCTAATTACGAGTATATTCCAACTAGGAAAAGCACATAATGTGAAAAAAAATCATCGCGTAATTACAACGCAGATATAATTTTTGGAAAAAAAAACATTTCATAGTATAAAAATTCACTCCTCCATTATCGATATCAAATCTGAATTGTGCAATTAAGATCGGTATTTCCAGTATTTCTCGCTTAAATTCCAGTATTTCCAACCGATTGTATTTTAACAATCGTCAAATTCCCTATAGTATTAAGTATAGTCGAAGAGATAAACTTCTAATTAATATTAATGTAATGCATAGTACAAGTTAAGTACATACCTGACCTGATTAATGCATAATCAGTATTATGTTAATTTTTTATTCAGTTTTTTTTTTTATTGATTTTTCAAAAACCTGTCCGACTTATTTTTTCATAAAAATACATGAAAATAGATTTTAAATTCTGTTAAATTTAATAATTATTATATTTCAAGATATATATATTAAAATAAAAAATTTATATCATCTTATCTAGTCTTATTTAAAAAACGTTCACTACTTCAGTCTTATCTAATAAATTGTCACTATTTTTAAAAAGTATGATATGTTATCAGTTAGCAAAATATATTATTCTTATTTTTATTAATCTAGTAAAAAAGTAATTTTTAATTTATTAGAACTAACTTTGCTTGCCAATTAAAAAAAATAGTATATATATATATCTATATATATATTTAACCCAATCCATCCATTCTACAGTTTATTTTAAAAAAAGCCCTGTGTTTTAATATTAAAATGTAATACTTTTTGAACATAAATGTATATTCTACTCGTATTTAGATTTGAGGATAAAAGAATCTTTTCAACGTATAATAGTATCGTTCAAAACTCTAGGTTACAATGAAGGAAAGTAATCGACTCTATATCCAAACAAACGTTTTATTAAATAAATATTTGAAATAAGTAGTTTACTTCTGTTATAATTTGGTTTATAAGGTTTAGTATCATCTATTAATTACCTTTACTGTCATATTACTCTTATAAGTGTTACTATAACATTCCCTACACTGTAGATAATACTACATAGTAAAAAAATTGTTTTGATTTTTTTTTTCAAAGATTAAATTGAAAAAATAATTTCAAACTAAAACAGACAATTTTATCTTTTTTAGTAAACAAAAATTAACAATTTAAATATAAATAAATAACTACGTTGACTCCCTATTGCCAAAAGATTACAGCTAGCTTCTTTTCATATAAGAACAGGATATTAAAATTGCAGATTTAAGTCATTAAGTAAACCAAACTAATAACCGAATATTTTTTGTTCGGTTTTTTGGATTTAAAAAGAAATTGAATATTTATAATAATATGTAGTTTCCACAATAAAAAAAATAATTGCAATTTTATAAATACTTATTGAGTTGTAAGAGTAATAGTATATTAATCTACAGACAGCTAAATATGTAAGCTAGATTATTTATTCATGAAGTTGGATATTAATTGCAAGAAAACCCCTCATGGAGACAGTTTAAATTATGCAAAAAATAAAAAATAAACATTTCAAGTGTGTCACTATTTTTTTTATAAACATTCAAATATACATACTTCTTATATTCGTATTATAAATTGGTAAGAAAATGTTGAAAACAAGGAAATTACAGTAACCTGAGACCTAATTGACCTACTGGAACAGATAATGGCTTGAAATACTCAGGAATATAATAAAATGTAAAGGATTAGAAGAAATAAAGAAAAACAGGCCGTGAAGCCCCCGAGACTATATATATATATATAGAACGCAGCCCCCGAGTATATATATAGTATGTGTAATATACATACTATATATATATATATATATATATATATACACATTCATGTATATATGTATGTATACATAATGTATATATACACTTCTCAAATTATCAGTCATAATTTTCGTTAACATTTGCTACGTAAACAGCAGCAAGTTATTTGAAGATATTTTTATAAATTCTGCCTAGTTTACTAAATTACAACTCATATTATTGCAACTTAAAAAGACAATTTACAGCGGGTAACTTATAACATTATGTTCTTTATATCGTAAGAAAGATTTATTGTAAAAAATAAATTAGGATTTAAATCTAAAAGCTAGAATTTTGAAGTTACAGTTATAATTTGAATTAAAGTACATAATATATATATATATGAAGTGGTATATTAAGAACTGGAGATGCTGAAAATATACTGTAAAAAAATAACGATTTTTTTTAGTTAAATGCCTAATAAACATCGGATAAGTACATTTAATCACGAAAAGATTTTTTATTATAAGTTAAAATGCTCAGAAACGGAAATAGGTGAATAATTTGGTAAAATTAATACTATTTATACAGGAGTACAAAAAAAAGAAATAAGCAACTGAGTTATAAATTAAAAAAAAAAAAAAAACGGGAATGATAAATATATGACGTATCTGATTGAATCAGAAATAATTTTTGTATTACTGTATTAGAATATAGCTAGTTAAAAAAAAGTAATTTTTTTTCATTACCTTTAGAAATTTAATAAAAGAAATTATTAAATAATATTTAAGGTTATTACATTTAATATCTACGCACATAAAATCAAGCTACTCATTTATTACTGCCACTCCTAAACCCCAGAGAATAGTAATTCGTAATTTTTCTGTGGGTTGACATTTAAGTTCTACGCAGTTTGTTTTAATGTATTCATCTAAAATGAGTAAAAAAAAACGAGTTGACCTAATTCTGCTCATTTTAATTTAGTAGACTCTTACTAATTCTTTCACTTTCTAAATTATAATAAATTTTATTACTCTAAATGCTGAATTTTGAATTATGAGTAACGAAGGAAATATTTTTAATTGTTCATAAGAAATATGGCTGAATATTAAATAATTTAACTAAAACTTAATTAAATTGTAAAATTTTATTTAGTTTCTCTGAACTTTTGGTTACAAATTCCAACCGGTTTAAAAAAGTAATTCCCATCACAATCTCAATAGATAAGTACGAAATATAATGTGCTCATTCATTGCATAATTTTTGAACTCAAACGAATCAAAAATCTTAATTTAAATTGATACAATTAAAATATTTTAATATAAAATATTAGGCATATTTTAACGAAGTTTATTGGGCATTTAACTAAAAAAAAATCGTTATTTTTTTAGAGTATATTTTCAGTATCACCAGTTTCTTAAAATTATATTTATATATTATGTACCTTAATACAAATTCTAACTGTAAATTCAAAATTGTAGCTTTTAGATTTAAATCCTAAGTTATATTTACAATAAATCGTTCTTACAATATAAAGCATAATGTTGTAAGTTACACCCTGTAAATTCTTTTTTTAAGTTGCAATAATATGAGTTGTAATTTAGTAAACTAGGCAGAATTTATAAAAATATATAAAATATATTTTTTTTAAATATTTATTATATTTAAAATATATTTTTAAAAAATTCAACCCCAAAATCTGTTCTAACAATTTAACGTCTGCGTAAAGAGAAACGAACGGCCAATATAATCGACAAGAGAATTTAGAAATATATATAACTTAAGTTTCTCCATAGCTTAGCTGTTCTAATTTCTCTCTGGAAAAAATAACTTTATTATATATAATAAAAAAAAACAGCTTAACAATTTATCTAATATATTGGTAATATAATTAATTGTATTACCAATATATAATTAATATAATATAGTGGGAATCTGGTTTTAATATTATATATAATAATTATTTATTACGAACGACGCCATGTTTGAAAAACTTAATGTAATAAAACTTAATCTCAAACTAAAACTATTTTAAATGACCGTATATTCTGCACTATTTATGACATATTTCATTTTATAAATAGTAATTTTGTTTAAAAAAATATTTTATATACAATTGTATAAATAAAGATGTAATAATATTATTAATTGTAGTAATAAAAACTTTAATTAAACCTAACATAATAAATAAACAAAATATTTCAAATAAATATATAATGTCTAAGAAGAGCGGAAAAAAAACAATAATAATAATATTAAATAAGTTGTGTTAATAAAAAAAGACATGTAAAACTAACAAATACAAGGCAGAAAAGCAGATTATAGTCCGATCAATTTACTTGGGTACATTAAATACGTATGAGAGGTTTAAAATGAGGTGAGTTATGCATGTAGTAGTGTAACAACATGCTGAACGAAAACGAACCAAGTGGAAAAATGTCAGGACATATAAGTGTGCACTCACTAAAAGAGAAAATCCGTTTAAGTTTTCAAAAGACAGGAGAATTGCTGTATTCTACATTTCAGAACAGTGGCTGAACAGTAAGCTTAACTATCTCTCCTTTTTTTTTTCAACTTACTCTCTATTTCTCTCTCACGCATGCTATTTCAAGGCAATATATATGATAATAATCTATCTTTCGTAGAGAGAGAAAAAAGGAGAGACATATACACAGAAAGAGAGGGAACATAAAACTAAATATATATATACCTTTTCTTAAAAAAAAATAATAATAATATTTATATTTTATAAATGTTGTCTTTTATGCTCTAAAACAAGAATTTTTTTCCCAGAATAAAAATAAATTTGTACTTTGAAGCAATAAAAAAATAAAAATAAGCATAACAAACATATTCTTTTAGTAAGTATTATATTTCTTTTTCATTAATCTTCAAAACGAAATACATTTCAAAGATTCTAACACCATAGGAATAATAAATAATAAAAGGACTTTTATTTTAAAATCCAAATAATTATAAAGATTTAAACAAAAAAAAAAATATTCCATTTCAAAACATCAAAAAAAGATCTTACTTACAAAGACTTTTTTGAGATTAAAAATTTAATCTCTTTATTTATTGATTGTAACTTAATCATAAAAACTAAAAATGAAGATTAGTTATATCTCTATAGAATGGCACATTATAAAGCAAACGATAAAAAAAATATAACTAAATATTGTTTACTGTTTTCTATTTTGTATAAAGTAATTCCATCTTTAAGCAATAATATTTTGAGTAAATTAATAGAACCACCCTTCTAAAAAAAATATTAAACATTTATTATTATTACTTTTATAAAAAAAAATAAATAAAAAATATTCTCATTCTGATAATGCCCAATTTAGTAAAGAAAAACATTAAAAAAATTTCTAGTTGATTGGTTGAAACAATTAAAAATTGCAAAAAATATAGAACTAAAATTTTTAAAACTGGTAGGTTTTTATAAATTCTTTTCTCATAATTTTCAATGATATTTCAAATATAATTTTTCTTAGATTAAAAAAAAGAAAAAAAGTATTATTATATCAAGCATTATTATTATAAATAATTAAATTTAATCTCGTGCAAAAATTACGTGATCCCTCATTTGGTTGATAAAGAAAATTGTACAACACGTTTTCTCCTGATAATATTAACTACCACAATGCTTTTATTGTGTTCACATTATTATCCTTTCATAAATCCTCATAAAAGTGAGCGTTTATAAATTCACAAGTAGAGAAATAACTAGCCGGCATCCGTGGCCGAGTGGTAGCGTCTCGGCCTTTCATCCGGAGGTCCCGGGTTCGAATCCCGATCAGGCATGGCATTTTTCACACACGTTCATTTATTTCATCCCTCTGATGATATACTTAATTGTGGTTCCGGAGGTTAAACAAAAAAAAAAGAAAAAAAAAGAGAAATAACAAAAATTTGAAAACCAGTATTGCTATGACGCATTAAACAATTTAAAACATTATTTCTTCCAGTTATATTCCAACACCTATTCAGTTCCAAAATAATAAACATATTCCAAAATGTGTTTAAAAAAACGGAATAATGTACGAATATTTAATTCTGTAAATAGATTTTAAAAATTTATTTTTCTTTTAGTAAAATATTGTCTGCTAATATTTTAAAAATAAATATACATAATATATGATGAAAACTTCAATATAGTAAAATAGGTCGGGATTCCCGTTTACAATATAAGGCTTCATTTAATTAAAACTGATATTAATTATATTTCGCCTTCGAATAATGAAAATTAAAATTATTTTGATATTCTTTTTTTGTTTTTTCTTTTTTTGTTATAAAAGAGCGGGTATCAACTGCTGCTATGATCATTACCCAGCAGAAATGGGTAGCGTATGAAAAGATGATGCATGAAAAGCTTGATCCAGAATCGAATCCAGGCCTCTGCATTAAATATCCAGACTGTACCTACTCAGCCAATTATGTCGGCATTTTGATGTTCTGACTCAACAATACTTTCTTAGAAAAAAAACTTATCGTTTGGATCATGCTGGATCCTCTTTGTTCAAACATCCCTTTCTAAAAACCTTTCAACTATGGAAATTTAATCAACCTTGCAATTTGCATAATATTAAAATTTGACAAAATGAAATGTATTTTTGAAATTTCAGTTTATGTAGTTTTAAAAAAAAATTTGATATAAACAAGCCAGTTAGTATCTTTTATTATGTTATTTATTTTAGTTTATAATAATTCCTATTATGTAATAGAAGTAACAGTTTTAAAAACATTTGGATAGAAAAATTAATCATAAACCATTATTGTTCTGTACTTTAATAAAAATATTTATGGAAGGAGGACAGTCTTTCATAAAAATATTTGGAACTATCTTTTCATTAAAAAATATAATTACAATTAAAAAAAAATAAAAATAAAGTGAAACAAAGTTGTAATAATTTCTTGGCATTAGTTATTTATTCTTACTTAGTGGAAATATAATGACACATGAAAAATTTACCTGTTAAACTTTTGACAGTCAAATTTAATGTTGAAAACGCGCTTTTATTGACAAAATAATAAATACAATATTATTTTCATCTCTAAGTCAGTATGAAGTACTGTAATAAAGGAAATTTATTATCATGTAAATAGCAGCCAAGCGTTATTTTATAATCAATCATTATGAATTTAGAGAAAAAAAATCAAATATAATGTATGTTACATAATTTTACTGGAAGAATTGGTGTAGAAAAAGAAAAAAATTAACAAAGAATTCTAATACATTACTAATTTTATATAAGCACATGCATTATACATGCATAATACATATGTATGGCTATATATATATACCAGAGTTTGTGATATAAAGATAAATGTTTGTGTTTTATAACTAATTATAATTTAAACAATTACACTAATTATTACGAATTATTATCGCCGTGAACAAGTGGCGGTGACCAGACTTAGAATCGATCACACGCATTTAACGAATTCATATTTACTAATCGGCGAAGATAGACCAATGTGTGGTCTTTGTAACAAACCACTAACAGTCAAGCATCTAATGGAAGAGTGTACCACGTATGAGGACCTCAGAAAGAG
>JAAAKQ030169442.1:0-12527 GCA_010016005.3 Zanna intricata
TTAATTAGAAAAACAGAGTTCAAATGTTATCATTATATTAATGTTAACATACATAAAAAATAATTATACTATGAACCTTCATCATGCTAGTGATAATACTATGCTTATGATCATATTAGTGTCATAGCTGCGGGAATTACCCGAAATTATACTTTCAACAATTTTATAAAATTTTTATAATTAATGAGTATTCTTAATTACATTTACATATTTTACATTTTTTTTTTAATCTGTATTACTCCTTTTATTCATCTTAATAACAATCCAAACACTAACATTTAACTAATACCATCTTTCTCAAAATACCACATTAATTTCACTTGATTGAATTGATGAAGCATGTTAGCTGGAACTTGTCCTTAACAATAGTACCAAAGAATCGATCAATTTTGGCTGATAAAAGTGAGGAAGGGTTAAACAGTTATTGTTTCTTGTGCATTACTAGGCTAAACATTAATGACAAACATTTTAGAATTTCTAAGACTAACTAGCACTTTACTTATAATTTGTGCGCGCGTGCACACACATACTCTCTCTCTCTCTCTCTCTCTCTCTCTCTCACGCACACACTCACTCACTCACTTACTCTCTCACTCTCTCTCACACACACACACACACACACACACACACACATACACGCACGCACACACACACACAAATATATATATATGAATAATCAGGTATATTACTTTTCTTATACACACATATATATATATATATATATATTGTAATAAGACTGATATAACGTACCTGAGTAACAGATTCCTACAATTAAGAGGAAAGTAGTAGAAAATATAATAATGGGAGGAATCCAGAAAGAGGCTATAAGAAACTCTTTTAGTAAAAATAACAGGTCTGTTTAACAATCATCTTTTGTAATATTGCCCACTGACACACCTAAACAGATGTCCCATGAGAAGAATTATTGGACCAGGGTACGAATGCATGGGAATGGAAGGGTCTAGTTAACCGTTCTCACACCCTACTGGGGTCCAGTTTTATATGTAAAGGGATTAGGAGTAATAAATACTCCAGAGAAGACCAGTTGAAATAGTTCTGTGAAGTCAGTCTAAGCGAGACATTATGATACGTTCAGTTCAGTGTGATTGGGATGATGTCTTAAGTAATTTCAGTACCCAAAACTGTTCGTGTGTTACTATAACTATAAATGAAGGAGATAATGTATTAAATTTTATTTATAAATTGTTGGGGTAGTTTTATTTGTGAAGAGCAAAGATATTTGCAGTTAAAGAATTTTAAATTTGTCCTTATCTATTGTATTAATACAAGACTAGTGGTTAAAAGTGTTAAAACTAGCGGTCATACAACTGTCTTTTGTTAGTGGGACTGAATTCTTCTTTTCATTATTTATATGCCTGTGAATAAATCCTGACAATACTTTAAATTCTGTTTCATGTGTAATCACTGTTTATTATTATTATTATTATTGACTTTTTTTTTCTCTGTTACCATTATTATTATTCTGATTATTATTGTGGTATAATGGCAATTTTTATTATTTGTTTTATTATTGTCATTTATTATTCTAATTACTATTGTCATTATTATTATTATTCGATTTGTCTTGTTTTACTTGTTTTAAACCAATAAATTGTAATTATATAGACGTTTTCAATTGCCAATCTCTCAGTATTCTGATTGAGCCACAAACATCTTGCTATGTATAAAAATTTATTCATTTAATACAATTGTAATTTATACCATAAATTAAAATTATAATTACTCATTATAAAAACATTATGAGCAAATTTTTTGCTCATTATTTGAACTATTATCAAAATGAATAGATGGAATATAGATTAAACATTTTTTAAATGTAATCAGTGACTTTTAAATACATTTTTAAAAATAGGTAATAATGATAATTATAAATTATAATTCATTATTTTTACAATTATAATTTTTTTTTATAAAATTTATTATGATTTAAATTTCTTGTATTTTTTTTTAGTTGGTCTTTTTTTTTACCTCATACTTTGTATATTAATACAATATACAAATATTGTATTATATAAATATAATATATAATATATTATATATATACATCATGTGGTTAACTGCCCTGAGGCAGATGACCTGCCCTATCTTCACCTTCATTATCTAGTATTCACAGTTAAACAAGATCTTAATACTAGCAGCTTTTTTAAATAATTTGTAATCTTTACTATTTTCTAACTCCTCTTTTTTTCACTTTTTAATAGCAATCAGTCTGAGTTCTAGTAATTTTTTTTTTGCATCAGAAGTGGGAAAATTTGCCTAGTGCATACTGGGTGTGTGTGTGGGGTTCACCGCCTGCATGGTGGGACCCAACAAAACCTCACTACCTCTTACGACATAATGACAGAAACACCCTACAGTATATCATCATCACCACATGCTAACGGGTGCTTCCTGTGTCGTCTTCTGTGAGGGTTTCCAGTGTCCCATGGGGCACCCAGTGACGGTGATTCTGGTGAACCCCCACCGTCCACCCCTTCAGGCTAGCCTTCTATTCCCACATCAGAACCATTAATTTTTGTAAGTAATTTTTGTAAGAGGACACTCATAAAAGAGTTTTTACATTGGCTCCATCCCTATGCTGAGCCCATCATGCATCACATCACATCCTCAAGTGAGACATTGCCATTGAAAGGTCTGTCTGACTCCCATCTCAGGCACCTTAAAAAGGTGTGCTTATCATCTCTGTAATTACAATGGGATGTTGGTAATCACTCCTACCTCTGGCATGGAGGTTGAAATTGAACGATCCACGGGCAGTAAGCCACTGAACCGTCCAAAAGTCCATCTCCCCATGTCCTCTGTTAAGCCAATCTTTAATGCATGGTATTAATGTGCCATTAGGTCATCCCTGGCCTCTATTGCATCTCTACCCTTGTATTTCTCAGAATGCTCCCTTACCAACAAGTCTAACTGTGGCATTCCTGCAACCACTAGAACAGGTTTCAACGAGATTGATTGATAGTCTTGTGCCATCATTATAGCTAGTCTGCGATATGCACTATTAACTCTCTGGTGATTCCACTGCTTCCTGAAGGCATCCTGCCATGACAGTACCGCATCCATAAAAATTGAAGCGACCGTGGAAGCAATAATCATCCTCTTGGAGGTCTCTCTCTTTATCTGTTTAGCCTCCGGAATTACCGTAAGGTATTAATTCAGAGGATGAATGAGGATAATGTGTATCAATGTGAATGAAGTGTAGTCTTGTACAATCTCAGGACGACCACTCCTGAGAAATGTGGTTAATTGAAACCCAACCACCAAAGAACACCGGTATCCACAGTATCTAGTATTCAAATCCGTATAAAAATAATTACCTTTACTAGGATTTGAATCGTAGAACTCTCTACTTCAAAATCAGCTGATTTGCAATGTCGCATTAACCACTAGACCTAGCTCCTCTTGGAGGTCAAGTACCCTTAATATTCACCATCAATTTCGACATGACCGCAGTTATCTTCTCAGATTTACATGTTTCTGCGACGTGAACCCCCTCCATTAGTTAAGCCAAACTCTGAGGTATTTGGCCCTCCATGCCCTTCACTTTAACCATAAAGTAAAGTAGTTTTCTTCGGCCCAACATCATCAACACTTGGGTCTTCTCTACCGTGATATACAGACCCTGTCTCTTCAGCCTATGCACCACACCAGCCAGTGCTCTATTCGCTCGGAGCTGCACCTCTCGGACATCTTCCCCCGTCACCACGATCCGCATGTGCTAGCAACTCCATGACGCTAACACCAAGCAAGCCGTCATAAACCATCTCCCATAAGAGGGGGGCCTAGGATCTACCCCTGGAGCACCCGTCGTTCCATGCACGATTTCGTTGCTGTAATCCTCACCTCCCTACCTGCCAGGTTCTGGATAACCCTGACCAGGTAGGAAGCCACTTGCTTCTCTATCAATTAATCGATTATCGCCGTCCACTTAATGATACTAAACGGATATCTAATATCTACTAAGATCATCAGCGGAATTTTCCAAGTATGCCTTGTGCCCAACTCTATGACTCGCATAATTGCATCGACAGTCGATCGTCCTTTACAGAATCCATACTGTCTTGATGAAAGTCCACCGCTTTTTTCTAACTCAATCTCCAATTTCCGAGCAAGGAGAGTCTCAAATACCTTCCCCACCGTATTAATCAGTGCAGTAGGTGTACATGTCCTTCTTCTTTCTTCTTGATCATCACTAATCTGGCTGACTTCCATTCCTTGGGTATCCTTTCATTTATAACAGCCACGTTAAATGCTTCCAGCCAGGATAAGGGAGACACCTCGACAAACATTCTTATAACCTCCACCGAGACGCTGTCCAGTACCGGGCTCTTTCGCAGACATAACCTCCAAACTGCATACTCCAAATCTTCAGCCGTGAAACATGAAATTTCCTCCGCCACAATCTCGTTTTTTTCCAAAGCGTTTTCGTACCTATGTTTGTATGAACTTTTTTCTTATTTTTAGCCTCTAGAATGAGTTGTCAAAGTATTGCCCTATCCTCCTGAATCACCTTTAGAAATTAAAAAGAAATATTTTTATGAACTGTGGCACTTAATAGGTAATGAAATAAAAATAATTGGAAAAAAAAATATTTTAAAAAATATTGATATTTTATATAAAAGTTTTTTAAATAAATGTTAAAAGTCAAACCGGCTTGTAAATAATAACATAAAGTTTTTAAGGTGAATTAGTTAAAACAGATTCTTTAATATTGATTGATATTGTATTTGAAACAGAAATAGAAAACCTTGTTTAATCCACTAAGTAAACCGTAGCCACTATTTTGACTTTTTATGCAGCCCACTCTCCTGAATAGGAAATAAATTGCTTGGATAGTTTTGTAGTGATATAGGATATCCATTCCATTAAGCTCCGAAAAAGAAGTATATTGGTCTTACCAACTTATCAGAAGGCATCAAAATAATACCAATGATGAAGCCAGCAACCGATCCAATTTTCATGGCACTTGTTCTATGACAAGGAAATAAAAGAAAAAATAAAGGAAGCAATCAATTCAATAATAATGAAGAGGAAACAAATAATCAACCTACATAGGGATTTCTCTAATCAGAACTGATCAAGGTAGCAGATTCTTTTTTGAACAACTGTTTTTGTACATCATATATTAAGTGATCTAGGATAAATTAATTGAATAACTGTAGATGACAAAAAATGTATAGATTAATAAAAAGTAAGTAAATACTGAAATAAGCAAAATAAAACAAATAAGTAGAAATTAAGGATTAGAGCAGAGTAGAGAGGTGTCTCAAACCAGTCAATAACCAAACAAGAAAATTACTTTATTTTGTAATAATTATGGTTTTGTAATGTTCATTTTATTTCCATGATACTTGAACAGATCAGAAACATTTACCTCTTTCATAATAATTATTATTTAAACAATTATTTTTTAATCATGATCAGATTAAAAGAAAGGAAAAACAATCTGAAAATGAAGGCAATAAAATTTTTGGCTGTTTTTATTCAGAATATATTTTAAAATGTTTTTAGAGATTCATCTCACTCTTCATGATTTTTTCTAAATTTTGCTGAGGTTATTTTCTAACATAATAATAAACACAAAATTCTATATCTTAGAATATTAACAATTTAAAAAAAAAATTTAGTTAAATATAAATCCAAAGGTCCTATTCATCCAAAGGTAAAATATTTTTGAAAGTTGACTTATTTTTCTTCAACAGTGATATTAATAAATTTATAAAAAATAAACTTTTTTTTTAAGAAAAAATTTATCTATCCATAAAAAAAAAACAAATTCAAGGATTTTTCACGTTTATATTTACATTATTTATTATTTGTGCTAAAACATACATCAGATAAAAATTTTAACAATGTTAGTTGTAGGTACACTAAAACAGTAAAGAAACAGTAGTAAGATAGTAAGTATTCAACAAGACATATAAATAAATAATAACAATGTATTTTTGCATGGATGTGAATAACACAGTCTTTAAAAAATTCAGAAATAAAATCAGAAAAACAATAACAGATACTTAGAATAATATCTTCATAATCATTAACTTTCTATTAAACAAATATATATATATATAGTGTGTGTGTGTGTGTGTGTGTGTGTGTGTGTGTGTGTTGTGTGCACATGTGCTTATAAAAAAGGACAACTCTTAAATAACTTTTCACCTTATAAACTTAGAAAAATAAAATTTAACAAAGGCTTTATCTTGAAAAAATTTTTTTTTCAGTATGAAATTACCACATCCCAAGAATGAAGCAGGAGCAACTCAAGCATTTTAAATGGAAAGTTAGGTTGTAACACATAACCTTAAAGACTATTAAAAAATTAAAATTAATCCATTAGTAAGGATGGAAGTAAACTTTTCTCATAAGAAATTATTTCCTATCAGAAAAATTGACTAACCAAATTAACAAACCAGTTTTAAAACTTGTATGGTTAATTAAAATTTGAAATTTCAGATGCTAAGAACAAGACATACTGAAGCTATTTATTATTATTATTTAATTTTTGTATTATATTAGTTACATCCTTAACATAATTTATGATAAGTTGTGTAAATGATTTAAAGATGATTTACTATTATGATTTATGATCCTTACATATTATTAAATAGAAAACGGAAATTGATTTTCTGTTTGGTAGGTCAGCAGGTTGACTCAATAACAGTTGCTTCTTGATAGCAGGTCTCAGCTTCAATTCTGAGTAAAAATTTATCATCTTTTCATCTATTATTGCAGCATAATTAATATTACAGGTACCTTTTTAAACTTCTGTTTATTTATAATAGATATCTTGCATAGTAAATGTAATTTACTTGTAACTCATTTTATTGTTTTTATTCTAAATTATTCAAGAGAATTCAAGTTTTAATAATTTTATTTTGTATCATAATCTAGCTGATTGAAAGAAAATTCCAGACCCTTCCCAGGATTTAATCATATAACCATCTCATTGAATGCAATGAAGACAATACCAATTGTCTGGTTATAATTAACATACATTCATTATAGCTGTAGTGTGGTGTATCCTAAATGTTCAGGGCGTTACTTTTTACTTAAACTATATCCCTGTTGCTGCTATTCCCTCAATTTGGTTACATTCATTCTGCAATCTCTTTCATATGGTAGTACATTGCAACTATCACATAAATTGCCTGTAAATTATTATATTTTTTTCTGCTACAGAAGGAAGAGAACAGTTTGGGTAGTGTGTTTGATTATGTATACTAACTGCAGAATAGCAAACAATTTCAATTAATTACTTGTAGATACCAAACAAAATGGTTTTGTGACATGATTATATTATTTTTTAGAAAACCAAATGGCTCCACACAATAAACTAGATTTTTGATAACTTCCAAATCAAAAAAACTCAAATCAACAATTGTAGTATCAAAAATCCATATTTGTAATAATTTCAAAAATATAAGTAGCCTATGTGATATTAGAGATTTCCATGATAATATTATGCATAAAAAAATACAAGCATATAGAATAACTTATATTTGGTTATAAAAATGTATCCTACCGTTGGCCGAGAAGGGAGGTAAATGTTAAATTGGAGTAAGTAAAAACATGAAGTAGAGGTAAGTTACTTTTTGTCCAATTTTCATAAAATGTTAATATCAAAATTCCATTGTAAACCATTAACTAATATGCCATTATTTGTTTGGTAATTTATCTTTTCAAATTTCTTAATTATGTTTATCTATTTAGCAAAATAGACATTATTACATGCACATTCATAAATTCAGATTTGTGCCATAGGATTTTTTGTTTTTTTTTTTTTTAATTCAAGGGATCTCAAATTTTCCAGAAATGCAACAAACCATACACCAAAAATTTACCAAATTGCTATAATTTTCCTTATATTCATATTATTGTATTCTATTACTCTGAAAGTAAAAGTTAAAAAAGAAAAAAACAAAATGCCCAAGAAGATGCGAACTCAACATTTTAACAGATATTTTTTCATTTATGTAAACTCATCCAAGTAAAGCATAAATAAATTAGTTTTATTATGTAGCAAAAAACAGAAAAATTTTCAAAATGTGATTATCTGTTAAATGACTTTTCTCTATAATTACCATGTAACTCAAGAAATCCTGAATTAATTTTCTTTAAATAAGATCACATGATTTATGTCAGTCATATAGCGATTGACACTGGACAAATGAAGAACATTTTTTACAACTCAGTTCAAGTATCAAAGAAGTGCTTAAAATGTTTTTAAATTTATTTGTATGTAATTTGTATGAAAAATAATTAAAGAAACTTAAAATTATAATTTAATAGGAATAATCTTAGAAATGTTTTTAAAAATATTAAAAATAAATTTTGACATAAATTCATCACAAAAACAACATAAATTAACATTATGTTTTCAACATAATTTCATTTAATAGTGATCAAAATATTAAAAATATTAAAAGAAGCAATAATATGAATAGATATTTTAAAATATATTTAGACTGAATTAATGTAAACTCTTTCAAGAATTAACTGGAGATTGAGAGCACAAAATAAAATGATGAAGGATCATATAATTTAAATTAATAAAAATAAAGCTTGATTAATGATCTAGAATTTTTTTAAATATAGAATTTTCGTAATGAATTAGGTGTAAAACTCTTCATTAAGGTCCTAAAAATTATGCTGGATAAATGCCAGTTAAAATAAATATTTATTTTTAAAACCTCATTATGGAATTCTGGTCATAATCTAGCAGCAAACAATAAAACTTGTTACGGAATGTGTTTTCTTAATTTTTACTTTTTTGTTCATTATTTGCCTCATTAATTCTCTTTTCTTTACATGCAGCATATTTATTATTTCACAGAATTTATGTAACAATATACATTTAATTATTTCAATCGCACTGAAAATTAAACAACATTAAATAGGTGTTAGATTAAATAGTATTTTAATCTATTTTTATTCCTTTTTATAATCTGAAACTAATTTTTCATTTTTTATAAATTATGAGCGATGATAATAATACATTGTCAAGTGATATAGTGACAAGTTTTGAATTTACATCAGTTGTACTAAAACATCCCCTCAATAACATCTAGCTAACTCGAAAATTGTTTTAACAATCAAAATCAAAATGGCTTTCTTCCCCAAAATATTCTATTGTTATTTCTACCAACTTCAAAAGCAGCCAGATGGAAAAATGATATTTCATAAATATAATTAATACAAACATTTATGATGAAACACTAATTCCTACTACATCTCTACATTTAACCTATCCATTTCCCTCTTTAAATTTTTAACCCACCAACTTATTTTAGACTTCTAATATTCCACAATCTGAACATTTTTTAATCTTCTGGTGACCCCTTCCTTAGAAGTTCCCACCTGGAGATTCAAATGGGGGACTAATTTACCTCCAAATTTTTTTTACCAAAGAATGCACCTCCATCTTTGATTCATCTCTTTCTTTTTACTATTTCTTTTTTTTTGAACATATTGATTTATTAATAATTATTAACCTCTGATTGCAAATAAAGTGTTACAATAATAATTCAATAA
Organism: Zanna intricata; assembly: GCA_010016005.3. NCBI lineage: Eukaryota > Metazoa > Arthropoda > Insecta > Hemiptera > Fulgoridae > Zanna > Zanna intricata. Next base: position 9,553 of record JAAAKQ030169442.1, read on the forward strand.
TAAAAAAATGTTTAAATATGAAAAAATGACTATAGTTATTAATAAAATAAAATGTTGTGAACTTTTCATTAAAAAAAAATCGTGTATTTTTAGTTTAATATATAGTTGTTAATTGCAGTTAATATTTTTGTCATAATTAAATGAAATTTTCATCAAATTATACATATATGTATATATATATATATATATATTTTATATACATATACATGTATGCACATACACATATATGTATTGTTATTTTTTTTTTAATTAGATATATTTATTAGGCTGAATGGGATTTTATACAAATTTCACATACGCTCTCACAAAATGTGCTGATTGCATTCTCGATTGCTGTAAGATCAGCAATCTGTTCATGATGTCTATTCTCTAATTTCATATTCTTTTGGGGTTTCTAGTACCTTACATTTTAAATAATGCTGGCATTGACTTTCCAAGTGAGTAGCGGTCTTGAGATGTCTCTGTTGCATGATATTGCTACTCGCGCTGACGTCAAACTGTCAATCGAACTTCACGCTGTGGTGGTTTTTCGGTATCTTTTAATTTTACTTTGTATTGGTTGTGAATATCCAATCTTCCCCGCTTGACTTCTTTATATTCATTTGATTTCTTTTCTTGGTATTTTGGACACGTTTTCTCTAACTGTTTCTTTCGTTCAGTTGTTACTTTCTTTATCGTTCTAGAACAGCTATGTTCAGCCTGTGGGCAGCATGCGGCTCAGTTGTTCCTTTTGTGTGGTCCGTATAGATTTTACTTAGACACTTTTTTATGCATTAAAAAAAATCAAACAAAATTATAATATATTTTATGTAATTAATTGAACATCTACGTTTATTGTTGTTGATGACCTATTAATAATGACCTCTACGTTTATGACCTACTAATAACGTAATTAAGTTTTCATGGCTATTTTTTATACTAAACTATTTTTACAGCATTCATAGATGGCTCTTATAGTCTTAAATTTTTACTTCCTTGTATGAAGTAAAGGAAGTATTGTGATCGCGAAAGATGTCAGTTTTCAGATTTCAACGGAAATGTCCAATCTTGACCATCCCTGAATCCATTTTGATTAGTTTCGGCGTGACGTCTGTATGTATGTACATATCTCGCATAACTCAAAAACAATTGGCCGTAGAATGTTGAAATTTTGGATTTAGGACTGTTGCTACATCTAGTTTTACACCTTTTTTGATTACAATCGACTGGATCAAATGTTTCGAAAAAGCCCAAAATCTCCCAAATAATAAATAAATAAATAATAATTAAATAATAACAATAAAAAAATATATGAAAAAATGAAGTTATTAGTGAAAAAAAATTTTATGTACTTTTCTTTTTAATTAAAAAATTTGTACAGAGGTTAATAATTATTAATAAATCAATATATAAATAAATATATATATATATATATATATATATATTGATGTATATGAAATCGGATTCGAATCGAAGTGTTCACGGTTACGGATCCGACACGTTCTCACTTACACCGCATAACTATTTAAACGACGTGAATAAAATTATGTAAACTAATATAAAATGATGACATGAACACCACAAAAAATGTGGTGCAATTTGGTGTCCACCACAATTCAATCGTATAACTGTCAATTTTATTAAAGAATTGGAGGATCGTATCTCATTTTCAAATAATATAAGTTTAAATGAAGTGCAGCAAAAAATGTACATACGTAATTTAAATAGGCGTACATGGAAGTCATGTAGTATCCACATCAAACTTTTTAACTTATGACGCTAAAAATACATCCTGTAAAAGATTTTATTTTTAAAATAATATACAAGTTTTAAATAAAAATTAAAAACCAAATACATCAATATATATATATATATAAGTTAAATTAGATTTCGGAATTTGATAAAGAAAACATCTTTATAAAAAAATATTATATTAAAAAATAGTCATTTTGATTTTTTGAAAAATGTTTTATTACACTAAAATTATTATAACAGGCGGCCAACCTTTTTATACCTCTTGTGTATGGGGCGTGCGGTTCACTTCACATTCCTAGTATTTTACTTGGTAACGATTTTGGGTTGGATCTTTTCTAGAATTTTGTTCGTTTCCTTTCCCTTTTCTTTTTTTCTGTTTAGCCTCCGTAACCACCGTTACTACCTTTCCCTTGCCGATATTTGGTGTGTTTCGACACTTCTTTTAAAATGATGTCTTAGGAATTATATTTTTCCACTTTTTACGAGTATTTCCTCCACAGAACTGAGTTTTTTGAAATCATATTTGAACAAATTAAATCCTTTTAAGTTAAAAAAATTTCTTTGTAAAGTTTTAATTTTACCACTATTTTTTTAACTGTATAAGTATTTGTTAATTGTATAAATAATTGACATATAAGATTTTACTTTTGTTTTAATTTTTTTAGCAAACAAAATACATATATGTTTTTTTACTGTATACCAGATACAGAGTGTGCCTTCGCAACTACTACGGCGGGTTGTGTAGGTGGGCGGCGTCTCGGAATGGGATTATTAGGTGACCAAAACTGATTACTCCAAAATAACGTTAAAAGTTTAGTAAATTTTTTTTTGAATTATGAAAATTGATAAAACGAAAGTTAAATTACAAATTTAACTCAAGAAATTGATACTAACTAATTGATCGGTACATTTCGGTGCCTACTTTTTAGTTATGTGTAGTTAATTATTTTATGAAGAAAACCAAACACATAAATATATAAAAAATATGTAATAAAGATTTTCAAAGCACTGCTTTTCCGTAAAGTTCCGTTTACCTTCTTCATCACTAGCATTTTTATACTTTCTACATTCATACATCAGCTGAAATATATTCTCTGATATCCAAGATTTTCTACCAGTTCTCTTTATTCCTCATAAGTTCGCTTCTGCTGATTTAAGAATTTCCTTTTTAACATTTTTCCATTCTTTTTCTATATTTTTTACCTTATCGTTTTTACTCAGACCACTTGCGATATCCTCCT
>JAAAKQ030169453.1:0-12527 GCA_010016005.3 Zanna intricata
TTTGTAAGTTAAATTTATAACGACGAAGTTTTGAAAGTACTACACCGTTATCGTTATCGGTTCGAAACGATTACATTTGTATATCTGTATCGTTTTAAGTTAAAACGTTTTTTTATTAATTATCCGGTTTCATAACGATAAATTATTAATTCAGTAAAGAAGAGGCCTTCGAAAACGTCCTCCTTCCTCCTTAAATCGAAGCTTTTAAATATGAAATGTGTGTTTACGATAACGACGCCGTTTCTAAATCGATGGAACGAGTAAAATTTTTTAGCAGATGGTAAAGTTACATTTTGGTGAATATCGTGTTGTCATTCTATGTTGCGTTATAACGTCAAATTATTAATAAAATTTCTATAATCGGGTTAATACTCTCAGAGCTCATCTTTCCTTTCACGACCGAATCGTATTTCTTTCCTCTTGGCAAAATATGAGGTTTAATTACAAATTAAAGCGTTTTTAAAAAGTTTTATGCATTTACTACGCAGGGAAGTAAAACCCTATGTTCATAGGTTAAGAAATCCTTACGAACTATACTACATTAAAGGAATTCAATAATACGATACATCTTTTACTAATAAAAGATTTTTTTCTAGGAACACCTCCTAGTTATGCCAACAAAACCTTCTCCGTTATGCCAAGAAACATGGGTAAAAATTTAGTACCGACAGAACTGGTAATTTTTTGTTTATCCCGAAAAAAAACCCTCTTAACTCTTTATATATAAGTAAAGATTTTTCATTTTATCCACCCCCAGACGCAAAAATCTAGATTAGATTAGGCGATTTTGGTAGCCAGGAATTTGTAACTCTACTACCGATCCATTTCTCAAGGAAACGATGATTTAAGCAACCGGAAACGGCAGAATGTGGGGAGGCGCGCCATCATGCTCTCAGCACTAGAGGAATATTTTCAAGCAGATGCGGTAATTCTTCTTGAGGAAAGTGCAAATAGACCTCAGAATTTAAGCGGTATGATAATTAGAACGGTCCAAACAGCTGATTGTGAAGAAGGCTGCACCATATATTAACCCTAAATGGGTGTTAAAAATTGAGTTCTGCCGTTTCATGAGGATTTACTTCTGCCCATGCATGCTCACGGCGTAAATTGATGCTAACTCCAGTGAAATTTGCCTCGTTGATAAACAAAACATAATATAGAGTTATCGATCTGTATTCCATCAATTGCAGAAATCCAAGCGAAGCGGACCGTCTCCTAGGTGTAGATGTTGAACTGGCTGGTTATGATAAGAATAAACTTGATTTGTTTTAGTGCCCTTCAAACCATTGAATACAAGACTCCGATCCGCTTAGAAGGACGTCGTATACTGACGCCTGGTCTACATCGATAATAATTCCATTAATAACAGCGGCGTGTCGGACAGATCGTTCGAATACTAGGTTGTAAATTTTTTTTCCGAAGATTGCAAAAAGTCGCGCTAATTTTTGGGGATATGGAATCCTGTAATTCGAAAAACGTATTTCGAATTCCTCAGTTGCAAATAAGCACGGAATTACTTCAACGGCAAACCGATCACGTTCAAAAATAAAATTCACCGAAAACCTTCGCTAACGACAGCAAAGTTCACACTACCAGATATAATTAATGCACCATACAAATAATTTAAACACTAATATAGTACTGTCCATTGTCGATCAGCTGTTCTTATTTTATTGCCAGCTTTGAAATAATAATTTTCCCGATAATTTCTTACAATAATTATTGTATAATTTATTTATTGCATCATTAATAAAAATTGTATTATTCCAGTGATTTTTATTTTTTATCCTTTTTTCTTAATTTTTGAGTAATTTCCAGTCTTTTAACATTTATTTACAGCAATTGTTAACAGTAAATTTTATTTTTACAAATCGTCAAAAAAGAATTTGGTTTTTTGGTTACTAAATCAGTCTTTCTGTGAAAAATGTATACTGTACCGTTTCTAAATGAAATTTTTCTTATCTTTCTTTGTTTTATTCAACTTAACTTACACCATTTTTTTCAGAAATAGATTTTCTACAACTTTAATTAAAAGTTTCATATACATAGTTTTAAGTTTATATGAAGAAATGTAACTTTATTAGGGTGAGGAATATCTTTAGTCATTTGTAAGTTGTTACGGTAAGATTGGAAAATGTTATTACTGTATTATTTTTGTAAATTAACTACATAAATTTTTATGTAATGAATTATTCCCCACAAAAAGGGATAAATTAATTTGTCGCTTTGCACCGTCTCTAGTGGAGGTATCAATCCATGAAGTTATGCAGAGCTGAATATTACTAGTTTTTTACTTACTAAACATGATAATTGAAATCAACCAATTTTAGTGAAGAAGACTAATGAAAACCATTAGCTGGGCTGGCAAGGGGGTGCTTATTATACCCGATTTCTCTTGTTAGATCATCCACATCATTCGTTTAGTTATCTACATAATTATCAAAATGCTGATTACCTGAAACACTAAATAAGGCGGTAATTTATTTCTTCTGGGTTACTGTAAAAAAAAAAGGGATACGCCGAATGGTTTTTTTTTTTTTTTTTCAAATAATAATCGTTGATTTTACTTTTAAATGAGATTGTGTTTTCTACCAATAAATTTTATTTATTTGCAGATCGGCACAAGTGTGTAAAATCAATTTAAAATTAATTATTCTATTAAATCGTTTTATTTTGTAAATCTGAACTTTATTCACTTAATTTTATAAATAAAAAAATATATATTTAAATAATAAATAAAAAACTTAAAAAAATGATTAAAAATTAGATTACGAATCGGAATGTAGTTTTATTTTTTATTACAATTATATATTTATAAGAGTACCAGTTAATTTTAGAAAATTTACCGACATACATGTTTGTCTAGACTAGAGATCCTTCTTTTACCGAAAAGGTTCAATCTTCTATTAATATTAGGGTACCGGTAACTCCTGACATCTGGTGACAACATTTGTAACTTTTACGTTTTAACCGAATGACTTATTTTGTTATTTTAAATTATTTTGTTACTGTGTTGTCATAATCTAGTCGTGACAAGATTACTTGCTACTTAATAAAATTGTAACAAAGAAGAATTTATTAATAAATAAAGTAATCCTTACATCGAACGGGCTAAGTATAAACTGCCGTAATTTAACAAATTATTTTTGCTACGTTTTTGTACAAGATGATGAAAGCAACATAAAACATAACCTTTTTAAACGACAAAACCAGCCAAATTTAAGAGTACAATGTTAATAACTTACTTCAAAACATTTGCAGTCGCTCTTGCAACCATTGACTTCAAATATTGGTGTTGCTGCTCTCATCTTGGCGTCAACCGATGTTATTGCGGTTTATTTTAACGTGGAAGACACGTATTTAAAATGGGGTCAAAAAGTGTGCGATTTCAATCGTTTCTGTTTATTTAGTATAAATGTAAATGTCTCTTAAATGTAAATGTCAGTTGTTAGCGTGAATACGGCAGCAACAGTCAATTTTATTTTGTAAATCTGAACTTTATTCACTTAATTTTATAAATAAAAAAATATATATTTAAATAATAAATAAACAACTTAAAAAAATTATTAAAAATTAAATTACGAATCGGAATGTAGTTTTATTTTTTATTACAATTATATATTTACAGTCATACATGTTTGTCTAGACTAGAGATCCTTCTTTTACCGAAAAGGTTCAATCTATTAATAGATTATAAAAAGACATTAAAATGCCTTAAAAAGATATTTCTTTAAAGCAATTAATTTTATACTCATTTTATCAATACTTTTAACTTACAACGACAGATGATTATAAATTGTAGGAAATATATTTTCAGCAATACTTATAAATATTTACATCTTCGGTCTTGGAAAAAACACATCATCCTCCTTTTGCCAATTTTTTGAAAAAGCTTTTTCAATACTTTAAAACCAAATAAGTGCCTCGACGGAAGAATCTGTAAAAAGCAAAATAATGGAAAACTACACTAATATTTTCTATTCCTTACTATTGTTCGAATTACGTTTTCTGAGTATTGCTAACCGATTTTAAAATAATTTTATAAGCAACCCCCTCAACAACAAGGGCCATATTCTAATTCAGATTGACAGGGAAAAATATATTATTTTACATTTGCCGAAAAAAATATAAAATTCTAGAAATTTGTAACGATTTTCAATTTACCATTGAAATGTGTTCTGAACATTTCAAATTTCTATTCAACATTAAACGTAAACAGCGTTTTTAGTCAATTAATAAAATATGAGATCCCACTTAAAAAACAGTTATATCATTTAGAAATGAGATTAATTAGCTGACCCAACATCTTTACAATTATTTTCAGAAAAATTCATTATATCTGTTTTGTTATAATTTATAGCCATCCCATTCTCACTAAACCAATACCTCATTGTAAACAAATCCTTCTCCAACATATCGCTATTATTGTCTGAATTACAAATGGTACAAACCAAGGTAATGTCATTTGTAAAGGCCACCGATTCACCATTAAACTATCCATCACAAAAACTGTTAAAATATATTAGAAACAAAATTGGCCCGACGACAGAGCTTGTGGGACCCCAAATTTAATAGTTACTGTATGGCTTTTTATATTACTTGTCTTTACACTGTTGTCTATTATTCCAATAACTCTTAAACTAGCTATTAGCAATCCCACTAATTCCTATTTTATTTAATTTTTCAATCAAATGTCATAATCAAGTGTAACACGCTTTAGAAACATCTATAAAAAGGTCAGTTACAAAGTTTTTATTATTTAAGCCTCTATAAATATAATTTTCATAAAGCAAATTCAGTACTCATTTTATCCAAGTAACCGTATTGATTTTTGCTAAAAAAAAAAACCATGCTTATATAAAAAATTCAAAAGTTTGTCCTTGACCAACTTTTCCAGTATCTTAGAAAAAACAGTAAGCAAAGTTATAGATCTATAGTTTACCATATTAAACGAACTACCTTCTGGGATTGGTAAAAAAATTCCTGAATTTTATATTTGTGGGAAAATTCCAGCAGAAAAACTGAGATTAAATAAAAACGGGATTATAGACTAATCCAACGATATTCGGGTTATAGATTTAATGATATTATTATAAAAATAATGAAAACCCAAGGATTGTTTACGTTTAAACCATTAAGAGTGTTAAGAATTTCAATATCTTCAAACGGATATTTAAAAAAATGGAATTATTAAGAGCGTTTTCAGAAACATTTTTCTTTCAATTTAGCAACATCAACAGAAGAATCAGAAAACTTTTTCACTTTAATGACACTATCCAAAAAAACAGTCATTCAAAGTATTAGCAACATCAAATAGAAGAATTGTACATTTAACCACCGCTTTCAATTCTTGTAATTTTCCCACCAATGAACTGTTAACTATTTTCATTTATCAATCTCCACTATTTTTTCAAGTTTTTAGAGTTAACTTCAAAAAAATTAGTAAAATATTTCTTTCTATTTCTAATATTATTAATTATGTTTATTAACAGAAAACTCTTTTCATAGCACACAATCATTTCTGTCTTTACATACAATTTTGTATAATCTGTATTATAAAGATTTATTCCATCTGTTCTAGTAAATGTCATTCGTTTCTTAACTCTTTCCTTACAGAACTTCTTTTCCTGTTTATATTTGTCAAGTTCATTGAACAAATATCTTGAAAAATCTGAAAACGATCAGAAGGACAATTACAACCTTATAGATATAACCGATGGTGTGGTATGCACACCATAACAAACCGTAAGGTGCACAAACTTTCTCAAATTACTATTTAATATTTCAAATATAACTTTATCAGCAGAAGCAGACTTTAAATCTTCATCTATTCTAATTACATATTTTGAAAGTAGCACAAATTTAATTAAACAACCATTTGTAATATTAAAATCATTCGCCTGACGCTTAAACTCCCAATGTTTTTATTCCACCATTTCACTAAACTAATCAATACTGATCAATACAAGTAGAAGAGTTTGTACTAATCCTCGATGATACACTGACCATCGACTCCAACCAGTTTGAATTTAATATAGATAAATATTTATCCGTAAATCTAAACCTAGAAAACAAATTTAAATTCATATCTCCAACAAAAATAATATTCTTTAAAAGATTCATTTCCAGAATAATTTTCACATCATTAATAAAAATTTCCTAGTCATCTTTTATCCATCTACAAACAGTAACAAATATCATTAAGTTTAAAAAAGTTTTAAAAAAAATAAATCCCCCGATTTAAAAGAAATAATCTTTGTCTTAGTAGTTATAAGGTCACTCGCAAACCCAACAGCAACTCTTCCAGCCTTAGCTATTATCTCCTCATTAAAAAAAATTATAATTCCACGAATTGAAAAATATTTAATTCCTCACTTATCTAAATCTTTGTCAACACAATAATATCTGGAGATAAGTTTATATCAGATAAAGAGGAAATGAAATTATTTTTTTAATTTTTTTTTTATTTTTATTGCTTAACCTCCGGAACCACCGAAATTATGAAAACTATGGTTGATACTGCTAATATTCTGATTTAAAATTACTGAAGGAAACAAATCACTCGCTATCTTCTTCATATCTTTAAATAAAAATAAAATTCAACGTACAAAATAAATTTTAAATTACAACATGTAGAAAATTAATCGTTTTGTATCAAACTTATTTAAATTATAGACTGAATTAATTATTTGAATTATCTAACTTTCTTACTGCTATTTTACCTCTTCCAATCCAAAAATATAACCCATTCTAACTTTTGAACTCATTATCAAGATTAAGTAAACGACTTTATTCGTAGAAAGTATTTCATTCATTCCTATATATATAGGATTATCTGTTGTCATATCAAGGTGCCTGGAAGAACATATCTATTTCTCCTACTTTGTAAAAAATTTCTGTTTCTAACTTATTTTTAAAAAGTTAATGATTATTTTCGCTGGATATTTACTTTTAACTTTTGTAAGCAAAAGAATTAATCGTTTCGTCCTCTACGGGGAATTCCAACTTTGTTTCTATTTTCTTAAAGATGTCTACGACGTCATCATTAGGTAATTCATCCTCTCCTAAGATTTCGACTTCATAAACTTCCGATTTCTTTGTTCTAATTCGTCGCGTTTAATTTTTTAAACGAATTACTTCAGTCTTCAAAAATCTGTTTTTGACGTTAACGCTGCCGTAGCCGAGGTTAAAATTATTTTATTTTTCGGTACGATCCGATAATGTTATATTTTAACTTCATATGGTTTGGAATTCAAAGATTCTAATAAAATATAATTGAAATATTATTGCAAATTCCTTTTGTCCTTCTTTCATTCGATTAAGTAAATTAAATAAACAATTTGTAGTAGTCACACATTTCTGTTGGGCCGCCTCTAACCCCAAACTGTTTCTTCTCTCCTATATCGGTTACAAATATCACATCTAAAACATTTTCCTTCGGTTTATAAAAGTGAATATTCTCTTTCATGTAAATGTAAATTAACGCACATCATACTTGAAACCGTTACATACAAGTTTTACATTCGATTTTTAATTTGTTTTGCGAAATGACTTAACCGCAACTCGCTTTTTGACACTTCATAATAGGTTTTAAAATTATCTCTGGCTTAGGAAAAAAAAACATAAATCATATAATTATCGTAACTATCTATAAAAAAAAAAACTTCAGTCAAAAATTTAAATTAACATTCCTTTCAACCGACGTAATCTTAACTATAAACAACCCGATAATGTTTATTTATCGGCAGACCGAGCGTACTGAGCAATACCGAGCATAAAGAATGATTAAAAACGTTTTCAAATAAGTTATCAAATAACTTTTTGTACATAAAATTTTGGTTAGACATCTCAAAAATATTTCTCTTTCTCGATATTTTGTGTTTTAAGTGTGTTATTATTGCCAGCTGAATATGATTTTCATTCTTAAAATAACTATCTGTCTCTTAATGCGTTTTGGAATCTGGTAATTATAAAACAGTTAATTTAATTTTATACAAATTGTAAGACGTTTTTACTTCAGCCTTATACTGGGTAAAACAGATCCAGTACTATACAGTATTGGGCTACAATTATCTATCTCAAGATTATCTCTAGGAATTCTTTCATACACTTCTGAAAATTTGTTTAAAATTTTCTCATTCAAAACGAATTTGGCGTTACGAAAATTATATATATATATATATATATGTGTGTATCGTTTTAACAAATTTAAAACAAGCAAAATGCGATATAAAATTTGGGTCGCAATGTTTTTAAATTTTAATCCGTATCTCCGAACCTTTTTGGATGTTTTAATGTTAGTTTTAAGATATTAGATTCTAATATGTGATAAAGATATTTTTTCTCTTTTTTAGTAGACTTCCAGAGACACTCTAAAAGCTAAATTATACATCTATTTGAATGGCGGTTATTGTTTATAAGTTTAATGAAATTTAAAGAAAGAGATCTTGTAAATCAATTAAGTATATAATTTATAAATAGGTTATGTTTTCAGTTTTTTAAATAATAAGTGTAACTTACCTAACAGAAACGCAAAAATTTTGAAATTTTATTTAAATTTCACTTGGATAAAAAAAACCACAGAAACAGTAGCTGCTGCTCCCATTCATTCTTAATGTCTGTGACTTATGTTAAGCTCCTGAGGTGTAAGAAGCACCATCGGAGGTTCTTCTTTGAGATTAATTAATTTTGGCGTACAGAAAATGAATGTATCACCATTCAGTCACGGTGCGCTCGGTGCGTCGGCACCATTTAGACCACATATTCGGCTCGGCGGAGAAGGCAACGGGAAAATCGTGAATCTTAAAAAAGGTCACCTGCATCTGTTATGGTGGTATTATTTAACCCACACATAAACTTCGTACTCCTACTTCTACTCAGCTTGTAGAAAAACTATCTAGAATTAACTACATAAAAAAAAATTTCCTCAAAGCATTTCATCTTTGAACCGAAATTTTGAATTAGATCCCTAAAAATATTTTATTTTGAAGTCTAATTTTCAGAATTTAGTTTATTATTCATGAACTCTTAGTATTTATTTCTTTTTAATATTTATGATCCTTTTAATGAATATTTTACTATATTTTAACGGCTTACAATATCGCTAAATCTATGAGAAATTTTTTTTTCCTCAAATTGCCGACACTAAAACTAAAAACATTTTCACAATAAAACTGTGAAAATTTCAAAACATAATCTCTCAAATTAAGTATGTACAATTTAAATAAAATAGTAATATGATTACTGTCGTGTAAGTTAGTAAATTTTGCACACTTGTACCGCCTGCAGCGAAATTTTTCTAATATTGTGAGGATCAAACTTTTATATTTTAAATTAATAAAATGAGGGAAATCGTCACAATAACTTATCTTTAATTTTCAGTTGTGTTCAGAGTGCTTAAACGGACAACACTGAAAATGCCCAAAGCTAAAATGAGTCATGACTGTTCATCAAGAACAAGCTAGTGTTAAAAAAATTTTATTAATTAAAAATTTGAAATTTCTTGTTCAACTGTAGATTTGAACGGCATGAACGTTTTTCGGATTGAAACACTCAACATTAGCGCTATTGAATTTTATAAATATTCGTCGGAAAAATTTAACGGCTTAAACGGACAACACTGAAAATGCCCAAAGCTAAAATGAGTCATGACTGTTCATCAAGAACAAGCTAGTGTTAAAAAAATTTTATTAATTAAAAATTTGAAATTTCTTGTTCAACTGTAGATTTGAACGGCATGAACGTTTTTCGGATTGAAACACTCAACATTAGCGCTATTGAATTTTATAAATATTCGTCGGAAAAATTAAAAATTAATGCGAAGTCGGACTTTTAACAATATTTCATGAATAATGAAATAATAATAATATATACATGTATTTCAGTAAAATAATAAAGTACTAAGTGATATTTACATTGAAAAACCCCCTATATATATATATATATTAGTAGCGCTTTCAAGATTTCTTTATTTCCTAATAATAAGAATCAAATCTATGGAATATACGAAGTAAAACTTTATGTACGATCAACGTAACTGTACATCCGGTGATTTAAAAATTTCCTCGGGAGGTGAAATAAAATAAAATGTTTAAATTTTAGATGTTATATCAGACAGAAAAAAGTTTCTGTCACTGAAAAATTTCCAATATCTACCAAAATTAAAGATATATAAAACTATTTTTGAAAGTTCGAAAGATTTTTTGGAGGGATGCTTCAAACTTCAGCAGAGAAATTGTTTCTCCTTGCAGAGAAACTTTTCTGAGATTTACTCACCGGGAAAGCTTTTAAAAAAAAATTTTCATACGACAATAACTGAAGTGTATAAAATTTTAAACCGTATTTTACGTACGAAAAGTTATTCGGAATTTTGACCGCGGTTTCCGTTCCTTCTTATAAATTATTCATTCTTAAAGTTACTTAAAATTAGATATAACATTCCTTAACAGCTATTTAAGTTATTAAGTCGGTTATAATTTAAAAATCAGGCGATGTTTTTATTTTAATAAAAACTGCACAAAATATGGACGAATTCAATACGACATCGATTACTGGTAGTATCTATTTTTCTTACAGTTTGATTTTTATTCGATCCGAATCGAGCGCAGCACTGAAGATCGAAAATTCGATTACATTTACTAACGCGTATTCGTATATGAAGTTACATCAGACGATCGGTTGAATCTTGAGTTAATACATGAACGAGTTAAATATTTTGACAAACCTACTCGAACACGTAGGTCAATGCGCAAAGGGAACAGATATTTCTGTATATAGAATCAGGAATTCTAATATTGCATTAATCGTTTTCAAAGTCTACATAAAAATATAGATTCAATCGATATACTCTTTTCTACGAAGAAATAAGAGATTAATATCTCGTTAAATCTGTAAACAGAGTCGCTCTTCTTCAATAAACAATATATAACTATTGTTATTTACATTGATTTGTTTTTATTCGTATAAAATCAGCATAACGTGCAACGTTTTAGCGTATCCTACAAATTTTCGGTCCAAGGATAACCGAAAATCCTACGACGATAGAAAATGTAAATGTACCACTCACTTTTACGTAAACTCACTTCGAAATATTGAAATAGATACTCGTGCGGGGAGGTTTAAGATATTTAACAAAACGCAGGGGAAACAGTCATTCCGTATCCTGTACCGGATAAAACTTGATAGTTCTCCTGGACGCTACAGGATTACAACGGGTTAGAAATTTAAAAAAAGAAGAAATTTCTGGAACGGATGAATTAAAAATAATCGATAAACTAAAAAACGAAAGTTAGAGGTAAAACAAATTTCTGATATAGATGTAAAAACCGAGAGGAATGCTGCCGAAGCTGCGATCTATTTACAAAAAATGGAAATACCGCTCTAAGGATTGGAAAATACCGGAGGGTGGGGTTCATGAAACTTTTAAAAGAATCAAAATTTAAATCTTCTGGATACTGTTTATGTATTCCTTCTACATCCACAACACCTTTTTTAAGCAGACATTTTTTACACATGAAATATACAAAAACCGTTATTACCCAGAGTTTTAGACTTCCTTTATATTCTTTTCTCTCCACCTAATATTACAAATATATTTTTTATAAATCGTACTAAAATAAAGAGATTTTAGACTTTTTTAAACAAATTTACATCAAAATTTAAACAATTTTTAACATAGAATAAACTTGTTCTACTTCGAACAATAAAAGATAAAAGCTCATGTTTTAACTTCTCCTGTTGTCTTGATTCTTTTAGGTTAAATAAGCACGGAAACAACCCGACGTCAAAGCGTAAACCATATCGGATAATTAAACTTGGTTTTAGTAAATTCTAAATTTGTAGAATATCCTTTTGGGTATCCCGTAGATTTTTTATTGAAAAAATTCCAATTTTGGCTTTTACGCCGAGTAATTCCCGAGTTTTTCTTGGCATAGACGGGATAATTCAACGGCACTTTTACAACCGTATGCTCTTCTAGACGGCAGCTTTCTAATAGATGCCGTCTACGGTCCAACAAAATGAACATTCAAACCCATCACGCACTTTATTATTAACAAGGCATAACAAGACTGTAACAAGTTAGCAGTGATTGCTAACTTTTAACATTTCTGTTACTAAAACTAAAAAGTTTATTACACGACACGATTCATCGTACACACATTGTTTTACAAAAAATAACAAGGTACGTACCGGTCACGACTAGATAAGTCAAAGATATACCAGAGATTTTCGGGTTATTTAAGACGTACTTTTATAGACTACGCTCCGCTTAAAAGCTTCATAAAAAAAACACTTCATGCGATTAGTAATCGATCGATCCTATGATATCTGGGACGAACTAAACCGATCATGAAGTGGAGGAAGCAGTTTACAAATATACGAGTAGAAACATTGTTTTTTCTATCGAATGCACATTCAGTAACCATTTTCAGTTTTTCCGATAATCAAATTATTTTAAAAGTATAAATAATGATAAAGATAAACTTCTATTTCTGCTTCGGAATAAAAGATATTATAAACCAATAAAT
>JAAAKQ030169475.1:15683-30371 GCA_010016005.3 Zanna intricata
GACTAATTAAATTTTCTTTCTTTAAACTTCACAGATTTCCAGGCCAGTTATACCTTTACATCAGGGACAGAATTTTTTCGCTCTTAGGTGATTTATACATTTGTAATTTATTATGAACAGTATTAAGGTAAGTTTACAAAATAAACTCTGAAATTTATGGATTCAAAGCTCGAGAAGTTTGTTCAAACTCGACAATCTGACATCAAGAATTATTCGTGGAGAATCGTCTCAAGTTTGTGTTAAATCGATTACCTTTTAAAGTAAGTACAATTACTTTTATTATTTAATGAATAACTTATATATGTTTTGCAATGCATGATTTTACCGTGTAAAATAAAATCATTAGACCAGTTTCAAAAATGAAATAAAATTTGAATACTTACATAAATTCGATGAATTTATTAGTAATAATTTGATTATTAATTACATCAATAATTTATTTTAATATCTATAAATAAAAGAGATTGAAGGTGAAATAGAAGCTATGAAATTTAAAAATTCTCTATTACAAAAAACCCAGTTAGAAAAGAGACAATCAATAAGAAACTTGGAATGCTATAATTTTTTGGTTCTATTTTGTTTCTATACTGTTCGAGTAAAAAGTTATGACGTTATAAAATATGAAAAAAAAAGAAGAAATTCTTCACAAAAGTATTTTATACTTAATGGATATGAAGAGAAAATTCATAGTAAATGATTGTATTTTATATATGTATATATTTATACTCATTTATTTGCAAATGTGTATGTTGGTGAGTTCTTCGGTTTATTAAACTGAAATTGTTTCATTTATTTTAAGGTTTAGGAGATGAAAAGGAAGGACTAGTTATTGTATTAAAAGAAGAGATCTTAAAGGAGAGGGGGACAACAAAATGAAAGGTATGATCTCTTTCTTGACAGTTATTTTAAAAGGTTTATTCATACAGCATATATATAACTAACTTGAATGAAAAACTTTTGTAATTTCAGAAAAGATGAAAGCCCTAAAACATATGGTGACCCACATGAATACAAAAACCCACTTGAATACGAATGAGTATACAGTGTATATATAACAAACCACCACCACCACCACTGTCACACTAGCTCACAAATATCCGAACGCGCATATCACATACAAATTCTTACAGCAAAGTATGGTGAGTGTATATGAAATAAGAGTTGGTGTTATTTGGAAATACTTCCTATAACTTAGCTACATTAACAATGATAATTATATAAATGATTCAATACATTTTCATCTACAGTTTAATCACTTTGCTTTATTTTGTTATTTCATCAGCAATTGCAACACTTGGCTCAGAAGAAAACCTTTTTCTTTGAAGAGGTGTATTTTTAAACGATTAAATATAAAGAGTTTAATGTTATACATTTAAAATCTCATTTCTTTTTCTATATTATATAACTTATTTACCTAATAAAAACCATTCAAAATTTTAAAGTACTTTTAAGAAACACATGAGATCCAGTTTAAAAAAAACTACGTGAACCAGTTAAAAATTGGGTGTACTTCGTGAAAAACTGGGTCACTTAGTACTCCACCTCTCCATGCCGCCGTTCTGTCCACTTCTGACCAGAAGGATAAGCCTTGCGGTCCATCGTCCTTTGTCCAAGGCTCTTGCCAGGCGAGGAACGAGCGAATCCGTTCCTCCACCGCAATGGTCGCCCGGTCTTCGCCTGCCCATCGTCTCCTGTAGGCCGCCTGGCGCTCCCTTGCCAAAAGAACAATGGGTATAATGACGGCGATCATCAGTACGGCCGGCTCGGAAACCGTCCAACATGCAGAAGTGACTCGCAAGGCCGCGGTGCGTTGCACCTGCGCGAACCGCTTCCGGTTTCTCTCGAACTTTAACGTCTGGGCCCATACTTCCCCCCTGTAAAACAATACGGAAAGCACCGTGGACATGAGCAGTCGTCGTTTGCTGGTCTTCAGTCAGCCGATATTCGCCATAAGCCGGTTGAGAGCAGTTGTGGCTCTCGCGTCTTTGTCGGCGGCTCTCTGAAGCTGCTCAGCTAAGCTGAGTTTCCGGTCAATCATCATACCAAGATATTTTGGAGGCTCGTTCGGTCGATCCATAGCAGGAGGAAGATTTCAATACGCTTCTTCATTAGAACCAAGATCTCCGTCTTGCTGAAAGCTAGAAACAATCCATGGTCGCTTAGTCAGTCGATGATCCTGTGCAACAGCCGGCTGAGCTTCAATTGGCGCACTCCACATCGCGGTCTGCAATAAGTAGCGCAACGTCGTCAGCGTACCAAATCAAGGCCGATTCTTCAGGCATCTCCAGCCTCAGCAAGCCGTCGTAAACGGCGTTCCAAAGGTCGGAGACGAGAATTGACCCCTGCGCCGCCCCTGACGTGATCGCGGTCCTATGCCAGCCTGCCTTGTTGTCGTAGATGAGACCGTGGTTCATCAGGTAAACGTCCTCCATTCTAAAGAGGTATTGAAATACATGGAACGAATGCTCCAGGGCCGAAGCGTATCACTCAATCGTGCAAAGTTGAACGTGTTTTTCACGTCCGCCCCAGGGGAGATCTTTTCTGTGAATCTCATTTCGTTGATTGACATTGTACCTTTTCACCAATCGTGGGGGCCCCGGCTCTCCCTTGCACCGTCCAGGATTTTAAATGAAAGATATTGGTATTCGCTGCCGGTGTAATCCTCTCCAGTCTTGGACGGGCGTGATCAGCTCTTCGGAGACGAAGAAAATATCGGGAATGGTCTCTAAATATCCTGGGTAGCAGAACGTGGTCGTGTTCCCTATATTGGGAACCACGAGTCTAATACCTGAAACCATATCCAAAATATATTTCCCTCTGGAGTAGGTATGCGCCATACACCACTCCACCGCCCTGGAGTTGAAGTCCCAGCTAGCACCACCCCACTAGCGGCAGAAAGAACAACATCTTCTAATGCGTCAACCTTCCGGCGGAATTCTACTATCAGGTCATTTGGGGGTCAGTTAACGACTAAAAATTGTAACCCACTGCAGCAAATCCAAATGAACCCTCGCCTGCGCCTTACCTCCAAACTTGGGCTCTGCTACGATACGGGATTCAAATCGCAGCAGTCCCGGAACCATTGGGAATCGTCACGATCCCGATACTGCTTGCTGATCGCTACCAAGGATCCCTGTCTGCAGCAGCAGGTCATCGGCTAGCCGACTCCTCTTGAGGTTGGCCTGTAGAACGTTGAACGTCCTAAAGAAGACCTGACATTCCCCTTGTTCCTGATGTGTGGGCCAGCTGCAGATCACTCACGCCTTTTTCTAGGTAGAACATGCACCGAGGGGGGTGGGACACTTCTTAGCCTTATGCTCACCTGCCCTGCACTTATAGCAGAGCCGGCTCCTGTCAGGGTCCTTACATCTATGAACCCTTTGAACTAGGTATGTGCACCTATGGCATCTGAAACACCTGGGAACCCCGAGGCCTAATCTGGTAGTACACCCAGTCAATTCTTATCTTATATTGACTGTGTAAAGCGGCTTTCTCGCCAATCTTTTCTACTGTACCCTCTGCTCCTTGACGTTGGCATTGGTTACGGTAATCTTGCAGTATCCTATATCTCCGATCTCTTCTTAGTGCTGTTCACATCCTTCTTCTCTGTAAGGCTGTCTAGATCCCGCATCTCCAGGGCCTCTCGCGGTTCCAGATTGCGGACACGGCACCTTCTCCGAGTACAGTCTTCAGGGTAGCACTGAAGGTCTATTTGTCACTGGTGGCACTACCGAGTTTGATAAAAACATCTCTCGCTCTGATCTTTCTTATTACCGCTATTTCTGTCTCGATATTCTCCAATTTCACTCCCTTCCGGATTTGACTGATAGTTTGGCATAAATTTTCCCCTCAGTCTTTTTTCATAATCGCTTATTTACGATTCTTCCTCTTCTTCTTGTCTTTGCTTCTGCTGCTCTGAATACTGCCTATGGGAGGCTTTTTTTGCTCCTTTGCAACCTCTTTATCTTCAGAGAACTGAACTGAAGTAAGAAGGGGGCCTTTTTTTCCCCTTCTTACTTTCCATGAGTATCCACAGTTCCACTCGTAGATGGTTTGAGTCCCACTCATGAAAGATAGGTGTTCCTTCTTACCACCAGAATCTCTTTCTTCTTCTCCTTCTCTGTTTTGGGCTCTTCCGCTCTGGTAGAAATCACTTGTTTCTCCCGCTTTGCAGTGCTCCCAGAAAAATTTACAGTAACTCTCACACATTTAATTCCATCTCTGAGTGTTTCAGTAAAGCAGAAAGCTCAACAAGCTGTACTTCACACCTTTTTATCGCCGTAACAGTGACCATTTCTTAACAATTGCCTTGCATCTTTGCAGATGCTCGCCAGCTTCTCCTTCCAAGATGTTTTCGGAAGAAACATTCTTTCTATTGCTACTTAAAAAAACTACATATGCTGAAACTGGACCGATTATAATACTTTTCCTTCTAGAGCTGCTGCTGCTGTAGTGCTATACAGTCTGGAAAGTAAAACATACGAAAGAAATGAAAAGTTCTAGTATTTCATAAACATATCAGTTTTGTAAAATATACTTTGTAATTATATTTATTTATACATTTACCCTTTTTTGATTACGGTCTAAAGGAAACATAGCTAAACTGATAATATATTAGTAAATTGAAATAATATAAACTGTAAGCTATTAATGCATCAGTATATCAAATTATATTCCAAATGCTGTTAGTTCTAAAGGAACTAAAAATCATATCCAGCAGAATATTACGAAATTCTAATAATTTATCACTAATGTATTAAGGATATTTTTTCTAGTAATGTTATGCTGGTGTATGGAAATTTGTGTAATTAATCGTAAATATTTATTAATAGATCTTACTACCATATTTTTACTGTTCCGTCTATATAGCCGCTGTAGCTCTGGAAGGAGAAGTATTGTAATCGGTCCAATTTCAGCATATACGGTTTTCATCGGATGTTTATGGTTTGACACCTAAGGAATCCAAAAACCGAAATGGAAATTTTCCGGATGTTAATTTTCGTATATACAACTGAGCAGTTATAACAAGACGATTGTGGAGGGAGCAGATATACCCTCACCCCAAAAAATTCTCTAAACTACTGCTATGTTATGACGCCGCAGATGAGCTTTATTATTAAATAAATGAATAATATTGAAAGTGTCAAAAAGTAACTCGGTCTGGCCGGGTCTCGAACTAGATCACTCGGTTGACTCTGTACCTGGTGCGTTAAGCCTTGCGGCTATACCAGTCTGCCAACCCTACAAGCAAATTTTGTTCTACGTAAGTTGTGAAATTACATTACTTTAGTTCGTACCGACCGTCGCTGCTAGTACCAACACACCTGCATGAATTAAATACGGTATACACGCGTGCTTTATTTAGAAACATCGAATTAAATAAATGGTAAAATATTATATTTAAATAAAGTTATAAATATTTTAAATTAATTTGTGTGTGTATGTGTGTATAAACACACACCAGAAATAACCCACATCTGTGTTGTCAGATTTTTTCTCATTTTTTCATGCGTTTATGATGTAAACGTTTGCGAAAAGCAACTTTAAAAGTAATCGTGTTTCAGTGTAATAATACAAAACTTAAATATTGAGATGTACGTACTTACATTTTTTTGATTCCATTACGTAAAAAAAAAAAAAAACAAGGCTAGATAAATCAATAAAAATTGTATTTTTTTATACTATTCTTAGATAAATCTATGAAGAATTATAAAAGGACACCATGGAATTCGGTTTTTTTGTTTATTTTATTTCTTCTCTCAGTTGATATGGAGATTTAGGCTGTACAGGTAGTTAATGAATTATTATTTTATTATAATACGTATTGTTATATAACAACTAAAGAATAGAATTCTAAATGTAATACAGGACATCTGTGTTTTTGTTATAAAAAGTCATTACATGACTGACTTTTTATAACTGTTTTTTCTCGCATTGTTTTATATGGGAAGAACATAAATTAAAGTAATCTTTTTTATTCTCGTAAATTAGGTGGAAATATTGTTAAGTTTAAAAAAAAAATAATTTTAATTTATATTACTTTGTGTTTTTCACCAGTGTTCGGAAAACCATTGAACTATAACAAATACTTTGTTTTTCTGATCAAATTTTTTCAAGTTATCCATTAAACAATTAGAGCACTTCGACGGCAGTTCTGAATAAGAAACATTTTTTTTAACATAAATCAAATTTACAGTAATTGAAATTAGAAAAAGAAAACTTCCACCGAATGAAAACCGCTCAAAAAATTTCATTTTTTATGATTTAAAAAAAAAAGTAAAATCTTCTATTTTTTAGTTTTTAGAATTATTGAAAATCCCACTTGAATATATCCAATTCATTTTTTTTTAAAAAGAGTTACTTTATGTATTATTTTTGATAATTTTATTTTATTCTTAAATTTTTAATAAAAGTTTCATTGAAAAGACAAAATGTAGAGAGATATTTCCAATTTTATCTTACTCTTTTTTACGGGGAAAAAATGACAATCATTAAACGTTTGTTTAATTTGAAGTATTGGTGTAAAAAATTAATCTTATGTACTCTCATAAAAAATAATATGGAATTATCGGCATGGTCCAGCGTCAGGGGTCCCAGCAATCCACCTAAAAGCTTTGAAAAAGAGTTTTTGTTTGCATATGTGTCTAATGCAATGTTTTCAATAATTGTTTGATAAATAGGCGTAGTCTATCAGTCAGAATAGGACATGTTGCCCGGACTACCTATTAACTACCAAATTACCTCTATTATGTAACTTCACAGGATTCATAATGTCTTCTATCTTAATTTCAACGAAACTACATAGAAATTTATCAGTGAAATTTACAACGTGCCGTCAAATGGTTCAACAAATATAAATATAATTTGTTGCACGGTTCAACAGACTACATCTGTTTTGTTTTCTTTAAGGATGAAAATAATTGATTTCAATCTACATGAAATGTTTTCAGTTATTAGATATTTAGATTGAATAAAATTCTTTAATTCCATTAGAAGTACTGATGATAAGTTTTAAACATTATTAGTTTTAAAAATTTAAATGTACATTAGTTATTTATTTGTACATCGTGTAAGAGATTCTTGTGCAATTGTATCGTGTAAGAGGTACAAAAAGTTATTTAATATCATAAATCGTTTTCTTCTCCTGGTATATTGGAACGCTGTATTTGTTACGGTACGTTTGATTAATCCGGTGATTATACATAATTACTGGTGAATTCTATTAATCGCCTGTAACATATATAATTTGTATATTTAACGTTAATTTGACGAGATTAGCGAGCGTAGGTTATGTTTGGTTAGGTTATGTTATGTTGATATCAATACGATTACACGGAATCTATATTAAAAAACATAACCTATGCTCGCTTCGTTCGCTAACCTCGACTAATTAAGAGTAATATTTTGATTATTTAAATAATAAATTCAGTAATTACTGCTTATAGTCGAGTTGTTATTTTAATATGTAAAATATATTGATATGGAGATATGTAAAATGACCAGTATAATTAATAAATTGCTATATCTTTATTATTTTCTCTAACACTGGAGGTGATTAAGTAAATTCACTGGTAATTATGCATAACTACTGGATTAATAAAATTTACTGTAATATATATGTATATATATATATATCGTAAGATTTCCCAATATAAAGAAGTAAATTAATTTTCTGCTTTACGTTACATTATCTCCCGGGTTTTTTTCTGACTGTGATCCATGTTAATAAAATGAGATACAATACATAACAGTCATAGTTGCTTTTTCTGAGAGTAATAATATTCGTTGTACAGTCAGTTTCTGTGGTGAACAGAAGAAAGTTAACAATTACAAGGGTTGAATATCATCGACGTTTTGAGAGTTAGGTATGATAATATGCTTCAGCATATTCTGTTTAGTAAAGAAGACGACGTAAAAGTATATAAGTTCTTATTTTCGCTAATAAATCTTACTCGGAATTTTATTTTTTTTGGAGGATATCTGTACTATTTTTGCTGCAAGTGACTTGCGATTCATTTCAAATAGCCTATAATTATTATGGACCTAAAAAAATCTGTGAACTAGTATTCATAAAATAGACATTGCAACTCAGTAAATCGGTAATGTATTATATTTTGGGCGTTCTCAATTAACTTTTATCACTGTTAATTCTGTATTTTTAATATTGTTTTCCTTTCCCTTTTTAACTAAACATACGGTTAAGAGAGACATTAGATTTATGAAGAAAAAAAGAAAGGAGATTCTTTAATTTCTAGTAAAATTCTCATTAATTTTCAAGACTCTTGTAAAAAATTTAGAAATTTATATTCTAAATCATCATTAAACGATAGATTAATAATCAATTTCTTCTTCCTTATTAAGATATTTTTTGTCATCTTATTTTATGAAAGATGCAATGAATGTTTTACATGATAGTTTCGGATGGTTTATAAAAGTTAATTAATTTATTAAAAATAGTTATTATTTTATTATTAAGGCATAAACCTAGTTTAAGTCTTTTTATTGCAAAAGAATAATAGAATTATTTGTTCGTTTATTTAAAGTAGTTTATACAAATCGGTAAATTATTAATTAATATTTAAAATAAGTTTCAATTTATGCTATATTACAGTAATAAATACTGAGCTTTTATTTATAGTTTTAATTTCACAAACCGTCGTCCTAATTAATGTTTTATGATAAATGAATCCCGTTATTTTTATTTAAATTACTATATTTTACTAAAAATTTCTATTTTTATTAAGTATATTTAGTACTGTGTTATATTTCCTTCATTTAGAATATGAAAATTATTTTTTTTGTTATTTTGTTTCCGGCGATATTATATTAATTAGGCTATAACTAATAGCTTCCTAAATGACTAATTTTAATATCTAATTTATTCCTATAATTTTTTTATTCGATAAACAGCTTTGCATCTATATAAAAAATGATTATATATTCCAAATTAATTACCGTACATCCTAAACAATAAATACATTTTTTAATTGTTTATCCCCGGAATAATGTATGTTTGTGTGTGTGTGTGTGTGTGTGTGTTTATTTTTAAGTTTTTATAACATAACCTTTTTATAATAAAAAAAAGGGCAAAGGAATTTTTGGTGTAGACAATATTTAATATAGTGCTATTTAATATTTAACACTAAAAAAAGTTTTTTACCATATAAGCAAATTATTTTATCTTATATCAGTATTATAGGAAGAGAAAAGGTTACTGAGGTAGACTTATAGGCCAAATATTAAGGAATTCTAGAATAGTTGCTTTGATATTGGAGGGACAGGTAGATGGGAAAATTTGTGCAGGCAGGCAATGGTTGGAATATGAAAAACAAATTGTTAGGGATGTAGGATGTAGGAGGTATACTGAAATGAAACGACTGGCACTAGACAGGGAATCTTGGAGAGGTGCATCAAACCAGTCAAATGACTGAAGACAAAATAAAATTATGTATGTAGCATAATTAATTAAAATAAAATTAATTACATTACTGTAAGAGATTCCAAAGTTTATAAACGATTTTAGGATACGATATTTTAAAAATAGATATTTTCATCCTTGTAATATATGTTATAGCATTAATATTTTGGATAATTTAATTAATATTTTATTCTTGTTGAGAATAGTTTAAATACTGGATTCGAATTTATAATAATCGTACCCTGGTTTCTTCTATTAGATTTTAAGAAGCGTCATTTCAATTTGAAAAAATTAAAAATAGCAAATGTAATACTAAACTACGTTTATGTATGTGCTTTGTAGTGAGAGAATGATTCGTATATAACCACCACGATATCAGACTTCCTCACAATAATTTATTTAATTAAACATAAACAAACACTTATAACACTTAACAAAATCTATACAAAACAATTTAAACTTTCGCGCAGTTACAACGGCAGTATCACCGATCTGCACAACGATACATAATGGGCCCATCCACAGACTCCACAATCTTGCTTATATACTCTCCGTTGTACTTCTAGAAAACACTATAAAAGTCTATTTGCTTCTATTACTGATATCTACTTTATTTATAAATACAATTAATTCCATACAGAATAAATAATTACATTAATTATGGAACTAAACTTTATCAACGCAAATTGCCAAATAAAAATTCATTCTTCTGTAAAAATAGTAATACAAACAAAGATAAAGTCTTACTGCTTCCAGTAGGTTCCATAACTTTCCGCCAAATTCGAAAGGACATGACTTTATACAACAAAGACTGAACTATTTTAATATTAACATAGAAATAAAATATTATTAACATAAAAATGTAACAATGTTTATCACTTTAATTAGTTATATATTTATTTTGTGGACTTTAATATATGTATGGAAAGTTATAATAATTTTGATGAAAACCTTGTACTACATTTACATGCAGTAACAACATGAAACACATTATTGTGCGTGCGTGCGCGTAAGTAGCATTGTATTTTTCAGTTTTATCTTTTTAGTTATTTGTAAAAACTACTACTATTTGTTTTATCTTGCTCATCGCAAATGTTCTTTCAATATCATTATTATTATTATTATAAATGTTATTCTGGTTAGATTACTCCGAAAAATACTGTAGTAAGATATCGAAATTTTTATAACGAAGAGTGATGATAGAGCACACACATTAATCAAAGAGTGTTCAGTTATAAATTTCCTCTGTACATAAGGGATAAAAGAAGAAGTGAAAAGCGGAGGAGTTAAACACAGGTTTTTAATCGAGTTGGAAGCGACGAGGGTCTGTGATGTGATGTACCAGTCGTCACGGCTGCGAGTGGCAGCTTTCGGGGGGGCTGTTACGAGTTAGAGAGTGTGAGTGAGGTAGAGAAGTGTACGAGTTTTGAGGGTAGCTATGAGGCCAGAGGGCCATGCAGTGTAGTGACGCTAGGCTCAGCTTTTAGACTAATCGAATCAATGCCCAAAGGAGAGGGATGTATTCAAACAATCCCTCTGCTTCCCTCCCTTTAAGTAATCACCTCGGTGCAATCAATACCTCGATATTCAAATTACTTTTTACTAGCATCTGGTGGACCGAGTTTCTTTATATTTAAAACCACAAATGTTGTACAAAAAGGGAACTGATATTAATAAAATTTAGTGTTTTTAAAATTAAATTCATCAACATTAAACGTAGAAGAAATAATAAAACTGATTTGACTTGTGATTGTTTACGAAGCCCTTTTTATGTAAGCCTTAATCCATCAGTGAAACGTAATTTCACTACAGATGTTGCGTTCAGTTTTATTGAGCAATATATTTGAAGTCAAAAAAGGTGTAACAAAATTAAAAACTAAACTGTTTAAAAAGCGTCTAATTTATCTGCCTTATTTTTTATATTTGTTCAGCTAAATATATAAAAACTAAACTCCTGTTCTTTTATTATAACCTGAATATTTTTCAGACAATTTGCTTAATATTTCTATGAACCACATGACACAAGCAAGTACAAATTATTGAAATAGAATTAAAAGATTTGATAAAATATTGAATCGTAGATAAAAACCTATTTAAAATTACTTGTTAACAGTCTTTATAATCTAATTAGACTATCATTTTACTAGATTTAAAGGTAGATAAAGGATGATATTATTTCACAGTAATCTGATAGAAAAGAAAGACAAACTATGTTGGGAGGGGTTACGTTTAAGGGATATAGAAATTATATTCCTTAAAAGTACTGTCTTTTTGAGGAAGTCCCAAAAGATGACATTACACTTTTCCCAGAAGTATACTTAGAAATAATGAAGACAAGAATCGCGTATTATTAAGGCGTCTCAAAGCAAAACGATACTACTTAATTTTGTATGAACAAAGTCAATTTCATTACTTCACAAGAATGTTTCTTCTAATAAAACACTCAGAAATTTCACTTTAAGGTAACAGAAATACTACCGTATAAATAGAAATCCCGTTCACGTAATAAGCAATATTACGTCTACTTGGAAGTGCAATCAGTATTTTTATCCGTCGCAATCCGTCCATTAAATATTTCTTGAGCTTCTATAGTCGAATTTTCAATTCATTAAATAATTATCTTTGAATATTGACATAGTTGTGTGATATGCGAAGAGGATAACAATAAATGGGTAAAGAGTTTGAGGCAAATCAGTAACAAACACTAAGGACAGCAAATATCCCAGGTCAGTTTCTGTTGCATTCCTGTACATGCTGAAGAGAAGACCTATATTTTATATGTGAACTCTTATAAAAATAAAGATCTATGGATTTATGGGTGGTAAGAATAACTAAAAAAATATTATAAACAGCTCAACTGACAACATAACGTAGTAAATTTTTTAACCAATACTAAATCGACTGCTTTACTGAAATAGCAAAAAAAAAAAAAAAAAAAATAGTTAATAAGTTGAGTATTTCTGTTATCTATAGAATTTAAAATATTTCTAAAAAAAGAAATGACTGTATGCACGCAAACAATTTTTTCCTAAAACCAAGTTGAAAATTTGTTAATATGTTGTATTTCTTCAAGAAATATTTTTTCATAATATATTTATTAATAAAATATATTTTCATAATATTTTTTCAAAATCTTTAGAAAATACGGGCAATAATTAAAATGTCCTATAAATGTGTAAATTATACGCTGAACATTTCTTAAGAAGATGAGTAACAATGGCAGTCTTAAGATAGATGAAAAATTCTCCTTTGGTGAAAGATTCATAAATTAAATTTGTGAGACAATAATATTTACGGTTTCTTTTAAAATTTCTATTAGGAGTTTCACAATACCCACTAAATAATTTCTCTCTTTACAATCTTTAACTTTCTGTATATAAAATTATTGATCAATAAAACCATTCGAGGTGAACAGCTTTGTTTGACATGGGTCAATATTACTCTTGTTTGAAATTCTCAACAAGAAATTATTAAATTTCTCTGCAAACTGAACAGGCGATGAGATAACGAATGATTTTTTTTTTTTGTGAAATTATCTTACTTGTTTTATTTCCATATCTGCTTTCATTTGTGATAACCTAGTTTTGATTTATTAACTAGATTAGATATTAAATTACCATAATAAAATATTTAAGTAGAGCGAATAACTTAGCGAAATTCTTTTGCAATTTTCTAGCCAATAGTCTTGCTAATCTATTCTCGAGATAGAATTTGGAGCTTTATCAACGAGTGATATGGAGCATTATCAAGAACTATTTACGTACTTGAGGAAGATTGGAAATTAATTTTGCAAATGCCTACTTGATAAAATTGTTAACGTTAATTTTGCAATGATAGTCTCCGCTACTTGAACTGGCTTTCCAAGTCAATATCGCGTTTGGAATGAGCCCTACTTTTCAACCTATATGGATTTTTATTAAATGACCTTCTTTATTAATAGGCCTCCAAATCCTTTGCCGCTATTATCTGATCATGACTTTAATGTTGAATGTGAATCTAAAATATACGATTCGACCAAACAAACAATTGATAAGCTTTTCTAAAGGTAATAATTCCCTTTAAGTATTCATTCTCTTTCACTTGGC
Organism: Zanna intricata; assembly: GCA_010016005.3. Classification (NCBI taxonomy): domain Eukaryota; kingdom Metazoa; phylum Arthropoda; class Insecta; order Hemiptera; family Fulgoridae; genus Zanna; species Zanna intricata. The sequence continues at coordinate 29,187 of JAAAKQ030169475.1, forward strand.
ATCGGTTCTCTCAATTAAAGATATCCCTTTAAATGCTGATTACAGAAGCACTTTTCTTTCTTTACGAAGTTTTTGAACATGATCTTGAATCCCACAAGCAACAGAAGTTCTTACTCTCAATTTTTGGATGACTACTGTGTACTTGTCTTCTGTTAACTTTTCTCTACTTACAGTTATCATTTAATTAAATTTATTATAATGTAAGTAAAAATAATGATTTTTACTATCACAAAAATTTTTAGCATTGTCACGAGTTTAACTATGAATTTGTTTTATTCTAAACTAATTTGATTTAAATTCTGACATAGCAAGCAAAAAAACGGAACTATTACTAATAATAGCAAAAAGTAAAACACAAAGTAACTATTTTCATACACTTTAACGTACAAACCACAAAAAATTACAAAACTACAAAATATGACAAATAGTAAATAAATATTTATTGTATGACGATATAACTCAGCCCTAGTAGCGTTTTAGGGCACGATAAAAATGAAGCTAAATTCACTGAAGATAATTTTTTAATGAGTTTTCTATCTGGGATTTCATTTTCCAATGAAATTGGAAATCTCACTTTCATTAATTAAAGTTTTATTTGTCTATAACTCCGGAACCAATGAAAATAACTTTGATATATCGTTTAAAAGATCTCAATGAGGGTTTATTATTACAGTTAAGAAAAAGTCCAAATTTACATTTTTGGTGATTTTTTGGACACCTTTGATTCAGTCGATCGAACCAAAAGGCAAGGTGCACAATTAGATGTTACAAGTCCTAAATCCAAAATTTCAACATCCTGGCTAATCGTTTTTGAGTTATGTGAGATACGTTCGTAGGAACTTACATACGTACAGACGTCTCGCCGAAACTAGTCAAAATGGATTAAGGGTTGGTTAAAACGGATATTTCGGTTGAAATCTGCAAACCGAATTTTTTTTTGCGATTACAATACTTTCTTTACTTCGTACAAAGAGTTAAAAAAAAGATAATTTCATTTATATCTACATTTTTCGTTTACTTTAATTTAGTACTGTAAATAATAATACACGAAAAATTTACGTTTGCTGGAGTACAATGTAGAGAAACTGTTAATGTAATGTGTTTTAAGTACCCACCGGGTTGGTCTAGTGGTTAACGCGACATCGCAAATCAGCTGATTTCGAAGTCGAGAGTTCTAAGGTTCAA
>JAAAKQ030169487.1:0-12526 GCA_010016005.3 Zanna intricata
TGAACCTAAGAACTCTCGACTTCGAAATCAGCTGATTTGCGATGTCGCGTTAACCACTAGACCAACCCGGTGGGTTTCAAAATATATATCTATCTTTCTCAAACTTCCTACGTTTGTTATAGTAGTTTGGGACCTTTAAACTTCAGTAAAATTATTCACTTTGTTTCCTTCGAGATTAACAAATGATCCATCTGTATTCGTTTAGAGTGAAATTTTATTAAAAAAAAAAAAGAAAAAAGTTCGCAGCATAATCCCATCTATCTGAAATATTTCCTTCATTTCGTTGAACCAAAAATTTTGCATAACAAAAGTAGTAATAAATAAGGAAATTTTGTTTTCTTAAGTATGCATTCTGTACCTTTTTTTCGTAAGAGGTGGGAAAATCTCTAGCCAGAGCCCAGTAGCACGCACTACTGGGTAGGTGGATTCCCGCCTAGTGCCAGGACACTAGGTGCCGAACGGTTCATTAGCAGTAGCGAGCGTCCCGACTACTTCAAAAGGCCTCCGACCACCTCCCCGCACAGACTGTCACTCCCACTCACAACCCTTTCACTCCTTGGGACTCAAGAGCTTATTCTCCTGTGGTTCACTCTTCAGTCACAAGGACACTGCTGAGCCACTCCGAACAGATCTTTCGCTCTCGTTCACTCCCCAGCATCTTACTCATTACACCTTCAGCATCCTGATATTGTTTCCCTAGCTGACTATTTTATCTTGGGCACTGAAAAAATGAATATATATATATATATATATATATATATATACATCATCGTCGGTCGCAATTCGCAGACCGGCGTCGGGCGTCTTCTTATGGCATAGAAGTACACACAGAAAGAACCGTCTCCAGTGGTCAATCTCTCCTTGCCTTCTGAGGATCTATGCATCAATGGCCGGTATGAGCCGGCAAGTCCACCGACCCGTCGCAGTATGATCCCATCTATCCTATTACTTAGGAGAAGATTCTTTCTTCCTTCCGCCTTGGATATATCTTCGGAAAAAGCAACTTGTCCTGCCTTCACAGACCGATTATCATCGCCCAGCAAAAACGACTAAAGATAGATTGATGAAAATTTATTTTTCACGTTCTTCTTACGGTGTTAAGTACACACTAAGAAAGGATTTTTTAAAATTCCGAGTTTTAAGTGTAGTAACAATTACCTTTACTATTTTTTTTTAATTTCTCGGTAACAAATGAAGATATCAGCTTGATTTTTGATACGTATAATCTTCATGTAAGAATCTAAAAAAAAATTTATAGATTTTTAAATTCTGAGTTTAAGGGTTAAAATGGATTTTGAATTATTTTTGAAAACCGGCAATTTTTTGAACTTCTCGTAACAAATGAAGATATCAACTTGATTTTTATTACGTGTAATTTTCATACGACTATTAAAAACCTATTTATATTTTTCGAAAATCCACCTTAAAACGACTAAAGGAAGGTTAAAAAACAATGATAACAAATTTTCAAACATTCTTCTCATTTCCTACTATATTAAACGAGATAGTCTAGACTAGATTTTGGCTTGATAATACTTTACAGATAAATATCTAAAAACTGTTTTCGGATTTTTTGAATTTCGATCTTTTAACAGGTGCGAAGATGTACTGCGCGGCGGCTCAACCAACACCACCACAGCCACCCTTACTAAATGTACGATGCGACTGACTGCACCTGACTCCCGTTAATTGACTAAAAATCATAATAAAAAATATTGACCGCGCTGAAAACGCAAGCAAACATATAAACAAATATAACGGTGAAAACTGTGATGGAGATGCTACTATATATATATATATATGTGTATTAAAAGTTGATCATTATATATTATCAAACTACTTTATCGTGTATAAATTTGATAGTTATATGTTTTTTTTTTTTCAGAGAATATAGCTAAAACAGCTGTTCTATATTATAGGGAATATATATTGTACTTTATAGGGAAAGTGTAATGGTCATGTCAAAAAAGGAGTATCGGATATTTTGGAAAAGTATTACGATTTAGGGTCTATTTAGTTCATCTAGACTAAAAAAAGACTTATGTACGATTATTATGTACGTATATACATATGTGTGTAGTATTGATTTTGCCCTTATATCTCTAGATCGACCGAACCAATTTTCTACAAAATTAGCTCAAATATTTCTATACATGGGTCATCGATATATTCTTCTTTTTTTTTTTTTAAATTCGTCGAGGGTGTGGCAGATATCGCTAAAAAACAAATGTTTCTTTAGAGGAACATTTTAGAGAAAAAGTTATTAAACCAAATTTATTACTTACGTCTCTTATAAAATTAAAAAAAAAAAAAAAATCTTTTTCAAAACTCAACCCCTCCATTGTTAAAATCGAAATATGTGGGTTTTTCTTTGCTCTGCATCCCTTCAGTTTAAATAGTGTTTTTTTAGTTTTTATATAGAATACATATATGTAATAGAGTTTTTACTTTTTATATATAATTTTTATACAATTTTTTAAATTGTAGATACTGCACTTTAAATGCAGAATATTTTTTTTTCTTATTTTTAGCCTCTTGTAGGGGATGTTAGATTTAGAGAAAAGATCATTTAAGAAAATTTGCTAAGCTTGTGAATATTGTTAAAAAATCATTAATTTATACAAACTGTTTTTTTATCGGCTCTATTTTATTTTCTTCGTTCTGGCTATCATTGGACCCCGTTTACGTAATCTAGTTTTATTGATTTCACAAAACTTCCCCATATCACTACTCGTTTTCATTTTTTCTTCGTTTTCACCTTTTTTTTTTTTTTTTAGGTTATATGTTTTCTTTAAATCCAGATTCATTATCCAGTATCCTAAATGTATACCTCACATTCATATACATCATCCTTATTCATCCTCTGAAGTAATACCTTACGTTAGTTCCGGAGGCTAAACAGAAAAGAAAAGAAAATACCTAAATCGCTACCTTACTATCCTATCCTACCATACCGTACTACCCTACTTTTTCCCGTTGTTGTTTCAATATTTTCTTTTCTTGATATAAATCTTCCGCTATTCCCATTCGGTATATTCCATCCTTATATTTCAGAACAAATACTTTTCTGAGGATTTCTTTTTTCAACTATCTTGTGTTTTTTCTAGAGAATGTTTGTTGTGCTTCTGAATCATATAAGACTTCTGAAAGGATTACCGTTTAATAACATCTTAATGTGTCTTTTTTTCATAAATGGATCATTTATTGTATAGGTTTCCAATTATACGATATGTTATTTCCATCTTCTGTATTCTAGTTTTCATTTCCTTTTTTCCATTCTTGTTGGGGTTATTACTTTCCTAAATAATTTTAATTTATTTAACCTTTCGATTATTTAATTTTCTGACACCTTAATTACTTTGTTTTTCATTTGAGTATCTATTTTGTTATCCATATGGGATTTTTAAACTTATTTTATTTGCTATTTTTCTAAGATTTGAATTTTTTGTTTTCCTTTTTCTACCGTTTTTCTTAAAAGTACTTTTACTCTGTGTATTTTATAATAAATTATTTAACCGGTTCAGTGCAGTTCTCTGAGGTTTATTTTTAGTGAAAATTCTTTACGTTTTGGCAAATATATATATATATTTTTTTTTTTGTCGATGATGAAGGAATGCCATTTACGCACTTCAATTACGGGGTCATCGTTATTAGTGTTAGTGTTTGTAAGTGTTACCTTTTTGTGAGTGTAAGTGTGCGTGCGTGAACGTGTCCACGCCAGGGGATCAGGAGTCCCCGTGCGTCATCATCCCCGACTATCCTCATATCGAGGATGCACGGAGACTCAGCAGGAGGCTGTCCCTTACCCCCGGCTCCTCCGTGTATGTTATCCCCATCTCCTCCGCCAGGGGTGTTAGAAATTCCCCGTGCCTCATCATCGCAGCCCATCCCACAAGGGAACGACTCAGAGGGCTATCCCCCTCCCCCCAGGCCTCCTCTTTCATAACTTCATCAATGTCCGCGCCTGCTGTCTTCGTCCTCCTTCTCTTTGATTATTGTTATAAATGCGTTTTCAACTTGGGGCCCAGTTATGTGGAGATACCAACATAAACTGGACAAGGGTATCAGGAGTTACCTGCTCCAGACCAGCCGAATCTCTCAAACCTTGCCATCTACGACATGTAAATAAAGCATGTTCGGCCGTGTCAACCTCTGGACAGAACAAGCATGTTGTGGAAATCCTTCTCCCAAAACGGTGTAAGTACGCATTAAAGGATCCATGTCCTGTCATTGCTTGCGTTTGGTAGTAACCCACCTCCCCTCGTCTAATAACCTAGAATCACTTAATTACTATAAATATGATCTTTATTGTTGTTTACTTTTTTATCCTGCATAATTCTGTCTATAATATAGAATTACCTACGTTAAAACTAATAGTTCCATATTTGTAAATTCTGCGTAAACTAGACAAATTTCTTCAAATCGTATTATATAATCGCTATTACAGTGTTTAGTATTTTTCTGTAACAACCACTTCATAAAACTGTGTATTATATGTTTCTTTGTATTGCCCAAAACTCACTGCCTACATTTTTTTTGTTCAAAATTATCATAATTCAAAGTAATATTTTTTATGTTATTATACAATTTTCTAAACAAAACCTCTCGCGAAGTTACTTGTGTAATTATTTTTATAAAATAATTACTCTTCTTATAAAATAACAAAATCTTAGTTATGTTTAGTTGGGCATATTATATTATTTTGTTGTAGTATTTTTTGTCCTATTTTCCAGTGATTTCTTTCTTTGCATTCAGTTGAATTCTCTTCAGAAAATAAATACCTATTTTTTAATACTGATGATAGCATATACTTTAAATAATAGTATATTTTTATTAGTTTCAAATTTCAGTCAAAATAATAATATTATATGTAAATTTTGAAAAGTTTTTCATCCCTAAACTGTTGCTCCTAATTCAGAATGTTATTTTCTGTATTATTTTTTTTCTATGTACATAAAAATAAAGGGGGCAAGCTGTACGTCTGGTTCGTTTACTAGTTCTCTTGCATTAAACGGACTTCTAGTTCTTGTTATTTATTAAATTGATAAAAAAGTTATTTTCGGTACAAAGAGAGGTTAATAGTAAATCTCTCATGTAAATTATCTGGCAATAAATCTATAGGACGACAGCGATGTCATCAGGCGACAAAACCGTTTCCATGAGCTGGACCTAGGAGATATAACCAAAAGAGTGACCTGGATACGGAACCTAGGAGTGGTAACACAGGATGATTCGTCACTGTGTAGTGAACATCATATTATAGTCTGCAAATTACAACTATTTTTATTTGCCGACGAATATTTGTTTTATCTATAGATTGTTGTTTCCATATATTGCTAATAATTAAATTTTTTTTTCTTCCTGTGATTTATTTCTGGTGCTACGTTAAGTATTTAACTGTGGACTATCTGTCCAATTGCTCTTCCTTTGTATACTTTTATGAGAGTTTTTGTCGGGGAAATCTTTTCACGTGATTAGCAAGAATCAAATTTTTCTATGATTCCCTGTGAGGTAACGATTGTAAATGCTAACAGTATGATAAAAAAAAATACTCCCAGCTCTATTCGGTAAAGGTGTAAATTAGTCCTCTAAAAAAAAAACGATAAAATAAGGAGCCAGTTAAAAAAAAAATATATATATATTTATATTTACCTTATTGGAAAAATGGATATGGCATTAAAAAAAGGAATTACTAAACGGAACGTTTTTAATGTTTAGTTTCTAGTAGCTCTTGTTAAAGTAAACTGTTTAATCATACTTCCGTAAATTTAATTAAGTCTATCTATTAATAAAGTAAATTATTATTTTTTACTATAATCGAACCACTATTATGACCTTCAATTTAAAAGTTTGAATTTTAAATCCGAACATAAACTAGAAAAAAGAAAGTATTTTTTAGCGAATTTTTTAATGTAACGTTTAAAAAACTGAAGGTTATATTTGTTTTTTTAGTTCGGTTATGGTGTTAACACATTTTTTTATAATTTATACCGCTTACAGAATTTATATGTACGTAATAAAAGTTGTAAATAACTTATGACCTACATTTATTCTAATTCCAAACTATGCCTTTTATTTTTACAAGGTTATTTTCTGTTACTTTTTTAACTTTTTTTTTTTTTTTTTATTCATCCGTTAAGAAATCTGTAACTTTTATTTATACGAATTTTATATTTCGTTTCTTTTAATTGAAACACGTTTACTTACTTGATCTTTGTTTGTTTTAATTTCAAGTTGCATTTTTTAGTTTTTATGTTTCGTTTTTTGTTTTTGCATTTGTTAGTTTTTTTTTTGTTGAAAAATCACGGTTTGGTCAATTGCAAAACAATATATATCAAATGTTAAAAAAAAATGTTAATGAACACAATAACAGGCCGTCGTGTTATATCTGTAGATTTTATTTCTAAATTATTCATTACATATTATAATATTTACAATACGAATACCGATAGGCATACAAGAAAGTTTTCTTAATTTAATATCATTTTACTTCTTTCGGTAAAGCTACATAATTTTTATCATTTATTAAGTATAAACGGAAGAAAAAAACTGCGGTAAATTCAATACTACTTGTTAGATTATTTTTTGAAGGTATTAAGTCCTATATGATAAAAAATACGTTATATGTTAAAAAATATATTCGTATATATGTTAAAAAACGATATTGTAATTCTAGGAGAGAGTAAAAATGATTTAGAAGAAACATTAGATGGCATGGATGAAAATACGCAAGAACTGCCGCATGAAAATAAACAAGAACAAAACGAAAGTAATGAGATGTAGTAGAAATAATGTAGATGGACCACTGAATATAAAAATAGGAAGCGAAAAGATTACTGAGGTAGAAGAATTTTGTTATTTGGGAATTAGAATTATTAAATTGGACGAAGCAGAAGGGATATAAAATGCCGAATAGCACAGGGCAAACGAGCTTTCAGTCAGAAATATAATTTGCTTACATCAAAAATTAATTTTAATTAAAACGTCAGGAAAACATTTCTGAAAGTATATGTTTGGAGCGTAGCTTTATATGGAGGTGAAACTTGGACGATCGGAATACCTGAGAAGAAAAGATTAGAAGCTTTTGAAATGTGGTATTACAGAAGAATGTTAAAAATCAGATGGGTGGATAAAGTGACAAGGTTTTGCGGTAAATCGATGAAAAAAGAAGCGTTTGGAAAAGTGCTTAAAAGCATTTTTAAAGACAGACAGACTGACAGACTTATAGGCCATATATTAAGGCGTCCTGGAATCGTTGCTTTGATATTTGAGGGCAGGTAGATGGGAAAAATTGTGCAGGCAGGCAACGGAATATGTAAAAAAAATTGTTAGGGATGTAGGATGTAGGAAGTATACTGAAATGAAACGACTAGATAGAGAATCTTGGAGAGCTGCATCAAACCAGTCAAATGACTGAAGACAAAAAAAAATGTTAAAAAAATACTAGGTACATTTTTCATTTACGTACACTTGTGTGTAACTTTTTGCTCTCATGTGTTAATAAGGCGCAAGTGAGATGTTGACCTTTATGCGATTTTATATATCAGGATGTTTAAATGTACAAGCGGGAAATTTGGTGTATTAGCTTTTATTTTAAGGAATTGAATTGCACATATATTTTCTTCTTAATAAAGACATTTTTTCTCAGTTTTTCTAAGCAGGATGTTCTTCCTGATTCCAAGTTATTGTAGATAATACTGCAATTCTGCATTGAGAATGGGATCTGTTGTCCTCCGTTTTATTGCCACTAGTCTGTCGACGTCATTACTCAGTGATTTATATTTATTTATTGATACTCTTTTAAAAGAATGGATTAATGACATTTATAACTTAAGTTCACGTTCATTTCTGACTGTTTAAGTTTAATATAATCACTATTAAGAGGCTGGTGGAAGTATGATTATTACGTTAAAAGAACCTGTTCATACTTGTCCGATTATATCATCGTACTGCGGGTACTCTTATTTGATATTTATTTTTAAAAATACATCAGTACATCGTAGTTACTTGAGCAGCACTTGTAATGTTATTGTCATCGTTTTAGTAGTTACAATTTATCTTCTTTATGGATCTTCCTCACGGATATGTTTATTTGACTGTTTTATCAATATTGAATGTGTTCATTTGTTTCATCGTTTTGGTATTTTACCAGAACATAAACTGTGAAATCAGGGGAACGACATGGCGTTAAATATTTTGAATGAACCAGAACGATGACGGTGCAAGAAAAGATAGCGTCGAGTTGATGAATCAGTACGGCCGAATATACAAATGTGTGATTACAGGTCTCTACAATAAGCTGTGATAATGTGTAGTTTTGTAAATAATAAATTTTGCAAATTGCTGATGCAATATCTTCCAGATATACGGCAAAAAAAAATGGGTGGAGGTTGACGGATGGCAAAAGGAGGAGTAGTTTTCCTCCTTTAAACATATCATATACTTGATTTAATATGTTTTATTTTTAACCTAGTTATTTACGTTATTACTTGACTTATAGCGTGCTCAATTTTATTATAAAATCGAGAATCTTTATGAAAATGTCATCCATAAAATTCTGTAACATCTGCAACTTGGGTTAAATATGAATCCAAAAATCGTTACCTCATTGCTCTTCCAAAAGTTATAATTCCAAAAATCCAAAAATTAAAAGGACCTCATTGCTCTTTTATGTCATTTATGTAACTGTCTTGTGTTTTCACAATATAACATTTTAATGTTTTGAATATACGTAACGTTCTAGACGTCTACAAAGTTAACTTATAACCATTATATTAACAGAACCTAATTATTAACACACCTCATTTGATGAAATGACAATTTCATCTCATTTGATGATAATTTGATTTAATGAAATCAAGACGCAGTTGACTAAAGATCCTTAATAAGTAATACCGTACAACATATTAAAAGATTCTAGAATATCTTGCAAACTATTTTTTAAATTAAATTTAAACTGCCAAAACTGCAACGTTTTGGGGCTAAGAAAATAATATATTTAAAGATTTTTCAAAATTTTCTTGTGAGACTTTCCTGAAAAAAAAAAAAAACAAACAGTTTACTAAAGTACAACTATAATAACAAAATGAATAACAGAAATAAAAACCGCTTAAATATTTCACAATGAAAAATGGCAATAAATAAACAAAAACGATTTAACGAGATTTTATTCGGTAATGTGTTTATAAATTGTATACAGATAATATAAAAATAATTGTAATAACAATTATTTTAACTTTACACTTACAATTTATTTATTTTATACTGTAGTAACAGCGAAATTCTATGAAATAACTGATAAAGTTCTTGAATCTAAGAGATAATTCTTTACTTCATATTTTTAATCACTTATTTTTAAATTTACAATTTTCGAATTTGAGATTACATGGATTTCTTATGTTTAATTTGGAGAAGCTAGGGCAGCCGATGAAGAATCTACGCAATTCGTAGTCGATTAAAAGAATGGTTTTAATATTTATTGAAAATTACCGTTGAATACAGATTTAAAGAAACATATAAAGAAATTTAGGAGAAATTGATAAAGTTAAATTAAGAAAATAATTTAATTTACCGTAATTTAAATAGTTTTCGTGATTATTAAGAGGTTATTAAAAGAAAACCTTGGTTACTTTTTAGCCCAGCTCTAATAGATTTAAATGAAAAAAACCTTCTAATTTCTGGATGATTTCAGATGATATGCTAAAGGCTTTATCGGGAATAATTTTTATTAAGTTATAGTTATCGATATATTTATTATTAATTATAATTATCTTGAGTAAGGACTGTTTTGTCTACTTACAAATTCAATCAAATTTCCTATTTTGTAGAAGCGTGCGTCTGGTTTTTTCGTTTCTTACCATTTTTACATCGATTTTAATTGAAAATTTATTGCTGCAAATCTTTTGAAAGGATTGTTGCTATAATGATGATATAAAGGTCCGTATAATGTAGTTATTTCAGTCTACAACATTATTCTTAGTTAGCTCCAGTTTCAATTCACACCGTTCCGTCGATGTTATCTCTTGGCTGCGAATTGAAATGAAACGAACTGTCTTAAGAAATGGAATGTATAAATTCTCAAACCGGTTCTCTATTTGCATATTTAAGCACTCCACAACGCATAATGAAGCATGAAATTGTTGTAGCGTGGGAATTGACTCTATTAATAAAAAATAATAAACAAAAAATTGGATTTAAGATAAAAAAAGGGAGATGTCGTCGGGTTGCTGTACCCCGTCGCAAGTTGCACTTCTAACGATTTTTTAATCGTGCTTTTGTTCAAAATGAACAAAAAGTGCTTTTGTTTTAGGATCATGATAAAAAAGTATTGGAAATAAAGGATGGGTATGAAAACTTTCAGATTTTTTTTCTTTTTACTTTTTTTTATTCACTTCAGTTTTTTTTTTTAACCTAATTGAGTTATTATGAGAAAAATCTCTTTTCTCCTCTTAAAAAGAAAAAATGAATGCATCGTATATAGTTTTTGACCGACTTTTTAAAAATGTTTTTCTTTAAATGAGTAGTCAGGAACAGAACATAAAACTTCATTAGTGAATGAGTGGTCAATTAAATATATATTTTTTCAATATATTTTTCCAATAGAGACATTATAAAATTAAAAATAGTTTTATCTTTATATCAGTAGGATTTTTAATTCTTTATACATTCATCATTTTTTAATTCTTTTTAAAATTAATTACAGAAATGGCTATTGTTAAACATTATGATTTGAACTGTTTTTTTTTCAACTATTGTATGAAGCAGGACTGAGTTGGTGATAATTTTGAAAATAATAGTAGTTAGGAAAGTTGCTGAACACTGGAATTATAAAAGTGTAATGACAAAAGTTTCTTGTTTATTACATTGTATTTTTATTTCATTATATCATAGAAATGGGCACTACAGTAATTGGAATAATTTATAAAAGGCGTTGATGACCTCCCCAACATCAATATAACAATACCCGTTTCAATTTTTTTTAAACAATTTAAGCAATTCATGTACTGGAATGTCTATAGGTATGCTGTTTTTAATTCAATCGTTCGTGGTCTATTGGGATAAACTGTTTGTTTCGCTGTCCCCCATTGAAATTAATCTGGGGGAGTCAGATCGGCCGACAGTGCAGGCCTCAAACCTCTCAAAATAATAAATTCGGCAAGAAATTCCATAAAGAAGTCATTGACCTGTAAACTGTGGCGCCATCTTGTTGGAACCAACCATGATTTATTTCTTTTTTTAATTGACTAAAGTTTGTTAAAATAGCACACTAACGATCACTACTAACTGTGTTTTCAAAAAAAGAGTTCGACACACAATGCATGTTTTACTCACACCGACCAAGACTCCAATTTTCGCTTCGTGTAATGATTGTTCGTGTAATTTATGAGGGTTAGTTGTCGACCACCACGTGTATTTCTTGAATTATTGTACTCTCCAAGATGAAACCAAGCTTCATCTGCAAAAACGTAACGTCGAGAATACCTACGAAATTTTGGTCAATAAAACGTTTAAACCGTCGACAGTAATATAGAATTTGGTATGATCTGTAAGTTTCAGTTCTTAAACACATTACTTTGTAAAGGAAAAGTTTCTGTTCTTTTCTTAAAATTTTATGTGCAGTATCAAATCCGATATTTTGTTCTTATAACGAATCCACAGAGCAACCAACCTAACAACGAAATAATAAAATGTACCGCATAATTTTGAAGCACACTGCACAGCGAATTTCCTAACGCACTGAATAAAGTTGATTTTAAATGTTTTATTATTTACAAGATATAGCAGACAATTCTACAAATGAACAAAAAAAAAGGTAATAATAATTTTGAACTTTATCTCGGGAGAAAGGTTTAATTTTTGAGCTTCGTTCAATTATAAAAAATATCAGTAACATCTTTGCCAATTATTTTTTTAATTTATAAATAATTTTCGCCCTTCTTTCCGTATAGCTAAATTTTCTGTTACTACATAAAATGGATAATATTTTACAATTTCATTGAATTTATTCTGTTCAGAAACGGAATAGATTCATGAACATAATATTTTTTTTTCATGTTAACTAGAGATAGTAATAAATCGCCCAAAGTAGAGGAAAGACAGGCTTCGTACACAGTAAGTGTACGAAGCCTGTCAAAATCTGGTATATTATAAAACCTTATAAGTACCAACATTCGCAACAATATTTTACATATAATTAATATCATTATTCTAAGAAAAAGAAAATTGTCACAAAAAAAAGTCACAGCAGTAATAAAGAATGAGAGATATTGCAAAGTAAAACATTAGTGCCCTATTTTTAATTGTGAATTATATATTGCTTCAACTGAGAAGATCCCCGACGGGGAGTCTTATTCTTTAAGACTTTGGGGGTTGGCGTCCCCAAGGCCCTAGCCTCTGCAGCTTTTCTTCCCACTACACATCGAGCTGCAGAACACTTTACACCACACAAATTCTCTACACCAAGAACACTACACAACTAACAACACATACAAGTCCACAACTACACAACAACATTCTACTCTTCTTC
>JAAAKQ030169498.1:0-12526 GCA_010016005.3 Zanna intricata
CAGGAGTGGTCGACCTGAGATTGTTCAAGACTACACTTCATTCACATTCATACACATCATGCTCATTCATCCTCTGAAGTAATACACATTATGGTAGTTCCGGAGGCTAAACAGATAAAGATTTAAAGGGTTAAAATGGATTTTCAATTTGTTTTGAAACATGGCTATATTTTTTTAATTTCTTGGCAACAATGAAGATATCAATTTGAGTTTTGGTGAATGTAATCTTCATGTAAATATTTAAAAACAGCTGGCCTCCCTGGCATGAGTGGTAGCGTCTTGGCCTTTTATCCAGAGATCCCAAGTTTGAATCCCAGTCAGGCATGGCATTTTTTTACACATCATTCATCTTCATCCTCTGATATTATACCTAACGGTGGTTCTTGAGGTAAAAAAAAAAAAAAAAAACAAAAAAAAAAATTAAAAGACAATTTTAAATCTTTTGAAATTCAATCTTGAAAGGGGAAAAGAAAGGTAAAAAACATTTGAACAATGATTGCAAGTTTTCCATATTTCTGACTATACTAAACAAGATATTGACTCGATTGGGGCTTACAAATACGCTTCAGAAAAATACCTAAAAACCATTTTTGATTTTTTGAATTTTGATTTTTTAAGGGGTGTAACAGTGTACAGTACAGTTGCTCAACCGACACAGTTTCTGTTCACTGTGACTGGCTACACTTGCCTCCAGTTACTTGACTAGAAAACATAAAATAAAAGTAACTCTTTCCACTAGGAATAGTTAAACCATACTATTCTGTCTAAATGTAATTATTTTGTATGTTTTTAAACATTTCAGTCATTATCAGTATGACATTCATGTTTCCTAGAGTAGTATATATTATGAAACATGAAAAATGTCTATTTGTTACAAAATGCATTTACAGCTAAACTAAGTCATTACATATCCACTCGCCTAATAAGTTTTATAATTTCTAGAGGTGTAACACCGCTTGAAGCAATCTCCTGGATGTAAACCTTTTGCATGGCTCACAGAAAAAATGTTTCTCTTCTTTCACTTGGTACTGTCCTATTACTGTAAACTGCACAGCTCTTACTTGAATTTTTAAATTCTTGTTCATGGAATGCTGCTTTTGGTTGCCCTTCTTTTCTATGTTGATGAATATCCAGGTTAGCTATCTGGAAATCTCCAACTAGTTTTTCTGTCAATATTTTTCTGAATCTTTTGTGGGCTATTGCAGGTTTTCCCATGTTAAGCTGATGCATGTTATATAAATGAAAGCTGTTTACAACAGTTTCAAAGAGCCAAAAGAAAAGTTTTTGCCACTATTTCAAAAACTTTCTCATAAAATTATAGCTTGCTATATAATGATCAGCAATATCTAACCCTTCCATGAATTTGTTATATTCGCTTATCACCAGTGGCCTTACAATCTCAACTACACCTCTTTTGTTTATTTTTTTAGGTACAATCCCTGTTTTGTTACTGTAATGGCTAAGCATTCCTTTTATCTCTTCATGCTAAAGCAAAAATTCATTCATGTCTGTAAGCTTTTGTCTCATGAACTTTCACTTTCAAAATATTTTTATTATTCATTTGAACTAGTAATTCTATTCCATTGTCCATTACTGTTCCAGTGAAATGCATTTTAATTTTCCTCAGTTCAAGAGCCAACTGCATACCAGAATAATATTGATCTCTGAATGTATGAAAACCACAGTCGGGAAAACTTTGATGCACTCTTTCTGCAAGATGTAAAACTGTTCATGCAGTTATAAGCAAATTAGGTCTAATAAGGTTAGTAATAGTAGGAGCCCTGAAATACAGTTTGAATTAATATATATAACCACATCTCGAATCAGATGAAACAAAAACTTTTAGTCCCCATTTTATAGGTTTTTGTTTATTATAATATTTGAAAATGATGTGGCCTACAGAATTTATTCTGCTGATAGAAAATGACATTTTTTACTTTGTCCTGCCTTGTATGGTTATCTGAACTGGGAGGCGAGACAAGTATATTTGCAAGATTCTATCTCTTGAAAAGACATCAATGAAAAAGGGCTGGTAATGAGTCTGTTTTCTGCTAAAATAATCTTCAATGGAAGGTTTAGGATGTAAAGCTATGTTTATGACACCAAAAAAATGATTTTATTTTCTAGTAGATCAGCATCATCTTTCCATGTATATCTTCCATGTATGTGAGAAAGCGCATTGTTTGAAAGTTTTTCTTGTATGTCGTCATTGGAATATCTATTAGTTTCTTTAACTATTTCATCTAAAAGTTCATCACTAAAAAATAACTGAAAAAAGTCCAGTACAAACTGTAGTACTTTACCTGGTAGGACTTTATCCAAACACTGTACTATATAAGAATTTTGGAAAATCTGAGCTATTGTTATTATATTTACTCCAGTTTGAATTTGCATCGCCATTTCCTCTAACATCAACAGTTTCCATCTAACATTCTTCATTATTGCTATCACTACTATTACTGCTAATATTTTCTCTGATGGGAAGGACTTCCCTGTCACTGTTCTCAGAATAATAACTGAATTCACCTTCTGATGAGAAAGCAGCATTTATTTCTACCTCTGTCAATCAAAGACTTGGTCCTGTTATATCCAATAAATAAAATATTTTCTAAAAAATGTTCAAAATCAGTAAAAAATATTTTATAACAAAATGGCTTCAAATAGCCATTTTCTATTCATCATAACATATAAGTCACCAAATAAATACAAATATTGTTAAAAAAAATAAGTATAAAAAATTTGTTTATAAATATAAAAAATAACTGAACAAAAACCCACATACGTATTAATATCACAAACAGTATTGAATAACTTCATATCTTGAAAAATAAACAATAACTAGAGTGAAATAAACAACATGCACAATAAACACATGGATGGAATTTTTATTTAACATATTATTCACACAAGCATAAGCTTAATGAACACAGCAGGGTCCAAGGGACAGAGCCGTCTGGCTAGACAAGATGACTTTTAGATTTGATTTGCAATCTAAAGTTTTATTCTAAGATTTTGTAGAAGAAAGAACTATGAAACAAAATCCTGTAAAATAGAAAGGTAGTTTGATATGATATCTTAATGCATTCAGGATTAGTTAATTTTGTTACAGAAGTGTTGAATTTTGAATAAAAACTTTGAAATTAGAATACATGAAATATGTGTTTCAAAGTAATAATAGCATTAAGGTAAAAAAAAGTGTAAAAGTCAGTTACATAAACAATTAAGAGAAAGCAAACCAATTCTAATAATTCATTAAAACATGCTGACCAGTAAAATTTTGTATTAAATGAAATTTAATTCCAGTTGAAGGTGAGAGATCCCATGAAAATTGATTCTTGGAATTAATATGGTAATTTTAACTTATCTGTTTACTGTGTTTTGGAAGTTTAAATTTCATTTAGTATTAAAAAAATTATTTAAATTATACTAAGATTTCTAAAATTATAAGTTTAACTATTTATAGGAAATATATTACTTCAAATCATTTCAATCTACAGTTAAATGAGAGCATGATATATTAATATAGTTGAAATTATTGTGTATTATACTTAACATGGTACAATATTATTTTATCACTTTTCATTATCTTAGTTAAATTTTAGTGAATACAAAAATATTTATATATTACTGACTAACACTGTTCCACTGAAAGAGACCCATTGCAGGTGACATATGCGTCTCTGTGAGTCTGTGAATAAGAATTATCCAAACCATCAGTAAGAAACGTAACCCATACAACGCATCGATTGACTCATGGCTCTTCACAACATTTAAAAGAAGATGGCCATTGGTTAGTAATGAAAAAGACGTAATTGTTTCATGAAGTTTTTCTGAAAGAAAAATTGTGTATATTAGTTTTGTTTTTAGATATATCAGTGAATTTATTTAACTTATAAATGAAAAGTAATCTGTGACTATTAGCAGTGCCCACTAAAGAGGCGGTCAACCCGAACATTTGTCCGGGGCCCCAAACTTTAGAGGCGCCATTTTGGCTCTAAATGTGAGAAAAATATTTATCTGTTAAATACCCAATTAATAGAAAATTTCACAAATTGATTTTTTCGTTCGCTAAAAATTTGCAGTGCATAGCGTATTTGTACTGTTTATGCCTAAAAGCTAAAAATATTTACACTATTAATGAAAAATTAATGCAGAAATTGTGAAGGACGCTGCTTGAACATGTATATACTTCTGTAAACAGAATAGCATTAGCATCGAAGCAGAGCGCTGCTCTTGTTGTACGAGTATTTGAAACATTTATAGACTTGCTTATTACCTATCATTATAAAGAGCGGTTTCATTACACAATAGCATTATTCTTGCTATACGACGATAACATGCTATACGTGATAACAAGTGGAAGTTCATAAAATTTACTTCACTGCGATTTCTTAATTTTTAAACGTAAGTACATCTATAATTGAAATGTTAAGTTGGATAGATAGTCATTTATCGTAAATCAATTATCGAATCGAAACAATGAAAGCGTTTTTTAAATAAAATATGTATTTAATTTATCCAAAAAGGTTGTTTATTGAATCAATAAAATATTGTATCAAATTTGAATGTGTTCTTTAAGTATAATTATTTATATTTTTGTTTTATGAAAATAATTATTTAAATCGATAATATAAGATATTTATATTAAGCTTGCTGCTTCGATAAAACATGTTTTATAATAAATAATATATTTGAATAATAGAACTGAATAAAATCTCAAAATCAAGAATTATAAAATTGTTTTCAGTGACTATTTATGATTTGCTGAAATATTTGTTACTATAAAATACATAATAATGATACTAGACTTTCTTTACTCTCACAGAATACGAAAAATATTTTGTGTAGCGCATAAATATTTTTTATTTTTTATGTTGATTGGCATATATATATATATAATAAATATTATATATATAAAATATAACTATATAAAGGTTCACTGTATAATTACAAATTTCTTTCCAATAACACTGGTAAAACTTTTAGCGAAAATTATTATACACCAATGTTAAGCAATGAAGATCAAGTTTTACGAGACTGCCTAATGCAATTTCTTTCACAAAATTGCGTTTATAGCATCTGTTGCAAAATTTTCGGCTGTAAAGTTAGTTCTCTTTCAAAGGAAGGTTTTAAAAGTTGGAAGCACTCGGCGAAACTTTAAAATTGCATGATATATCCAAAAATCATATTCAGGCCCAAAAATCAAATGAATTAAAGGTTAAAGCGTTGTAAAACTATAGATGCGGCCGTTCAAAAATTATAAATGCCGAAACAAATCATTAGAATGAAGTGCTTTTAAGAATCATAGCAATTACTAAAATGCTTGGTAGAAGTAGTCTAGCTTTTCAAGATATAAGCGACAAGTTGAGTATAATAACGATAATTTCTTAAAAATAGTTGAGTTTCTATCTGAATTTAATCCCATTATGGAAGAGCACATCCGTACAGTGCTCAGAAAAGAAGGGACTAAAGCTCACTATCTTGGGAAATACGCGTATATACAAAACTAGGTAAGAGATCTGCTACATCAAAGTGTAAAATCTAATATTATTGATGAAGTAAAAAAATCGAAATATTTTTCCATAATTTTATACTGTACTCCTGATATTAGTAAGGTAGAGCAAATGACTTTTGTAATCAGATATGTTTCAATCAATAAATTTGACGCTGATGTTGAAATTAAAATTAATTAAAGCTTTTCATTCTTCTTGTCAGTTGAAAGATCCACAGGAAAACAAATGTGTGATATTTTAATTGGAGAACTTAATGAATTGGGTTTAAATTTACAAGATATCAGAAGGCAGAATACAACAGGTCCAATACGAGAGGGGCGATAAAGCAGGAGTGCAGTCTAGAATTACAAAATATAATTCGCGAGCATTCTATGTTCCGTGTAGTAGCCACTCACTCAATTTTGTAGTTAATGATATGGCAAAAGCATCTTTGGAAGCCGCTAATTTCTTCAACATAGTCCAAAAAATATATTTATTTTTTTCGCCATCTACTTTTCGACGGGCAATCTACTTTTAGAATATGTTCAAAATTCAACTTTGAAACCATTGAGTGAACCTAAATGGTAGAGTAGGTTAGAGGTCTTAAAACCTTTGAGATTCCATTTGGGAGAATTTACGATGTTTTACTAAGCATTTACGAAAACCAAGAAATTGATAAATTAATAAGAGCCTCTGGTTTATTAAATTGTATTAAACAATTTAAGTTTTTGTGTTCATTAGTTATTTGGCATAAAATAATAAATTCCATTAATCCAATAACCAAGTTGAACCAAACGAAAGATTTTAATCTAGCCTCTGCACTTGATCTTTTACAAAACTGCAAAATATTTTCTAAGAGTCTTTGATCGGATTTTTCCTTCGATGAAACAATTATTACTGCAAAAGAACTTGCTAATGATATTGATGTGAAGGCTAATTTTGGATCAACAATAACACGACACCGCGTTAGAAGAAGAAAAAGGAACTTTTCATGTGAAGCACGAGATGAAGCCACCAAAGATCCAAAAGAAAAATATAAAATAATTTTTTTTTATCATACAATCGATCAAGCACTAAAAATGCACTAGATATTAGATTTGAACAACTTAGTAATCATAGTAACTATTTTCAATTCTTATACGATACGATTTAAAAATATCATGTCCAAAGAAATGCTATTAACACACTAAGAATTTAGAATGTATTTTAACTGATGGTGATTCTGTTAACAACATAAATGGGGTAGAATTAGAAGAGGAAATTTGAGGCAACATCTGCGCTTTTTGGCAAAAAGGAAAGCCTAAGCAATGTACTGAGCTTAATTAGAAAGATAAATTTTGCCCCAAACCTAACTATTGTTTTAAGAATATTACTACTACAATACCGATAACTGTAGCAAATGGCGGAAGGAGTTTCTCTAAGTTAAAATTAACTTTTTACGTTCGACTACTACACAATATTGTCTTAATAGTTTGGCCATTTTGGCAATTGAGAATGAAATTGCTGATCAAGTAAATTTAAAAGATGTAATAAAAAGGTTTGCAGAACTGAAAGTAAGAAAAAAACGTTTTTTGTGATTTTTAGCATAGTTGATGTTACCTGTTTTATTTTCAAAATAATGGCATTTTGATTTTTTGTGCAATAATACACATTTTTAGTAGAATTTAAAAAAAATTATATTATTAACAATTTGTGGCTAGGTATAGATAATTCTTAATTAATTTCTACTGTTTTGTACTGCTTGATTATTAATATTATGTTATATTTTTATTTCTAAATATGATTCAAATAAATGACGAACTGACCCCAACGATGCCACGACCAATACTCCTACCAATGCCTTGGCAGAGCAGTGCAAACCGAAAAGGCAGCCACTGCCCTGCCAAGGCCATACTTAATAATGCAACCTCCCAGTAAGAAAAATAACTGTGGCTTGTCGCCAAATCGCCTATGTCCAACCACTTAACTGGACGAGCCGGAACCTTGGCCACCCAGGCTTCTACCTCCTAAACACCTTCTGCAACCCTGGAGGACGCAATGGATCGCAGAAGACCAGCGACAAGCTGCCACTCACTTGCCACAACCCTTGACTTTTCTACAGGTTTCCTTGCATAAAAGTTAAAAAGTTCTGATGATATATAGCTCTTGCCTACCTCTCTGTAAATTTATTTTCACCCCTTCTGTTTCTTCGTTTCCATCCATAAAACTAATTTCTGCCTTACATACAGATCATTTATTAACTTTCTATCTTTTCAATCCATGCCAATATTCTTTAAAATTCTCCCAGTCCACTCTATCAAAACCTTTCTCCCAGTTAATAAAGTACACATTCATTTCCTTATTCAAATCCATCATTCTTTCAGTTAGGAGTCTCAGTCATCCAATAGCTTCTCGGTTCCTGTTACCTTCTGTAACGCAAATTGGTCATCTTCCACATTTTCCTCTATTTTTTTTTTTTTTTTCTATTCTGCCTAATGAAACTTTTGTTATAGCCTTTTTATGGGATGTATAAAACTGGCTGTTCTACACAATGAACATTTTTAGCATTGCTCTTTTTTGGTAGAGTGATTACAGTTGTTTTAATTAATTTTTCAGGCCATGTGTTGGTTTCATAAATTGTATTGCCTACGTTTGTTACCCTTGAGATCATTTATCCCCCATAACTTTCAGAACTTCAACTAGAATTTTGTCACATCCCATGACTTTTTTCTTGTAAATCTTGTATTGACTTTTCTTTCAAATTCAAAATTTATAGACTCTCACTTTTTTCATTACACATTTGTTCCTCCTATATACTCAATATTCCCTTATTAGCCTGATCATCATACAATTCTTACACGTAGTCTATCCATGCTTGTTTACTTTTTTTTACATTAGAAGTTATTTTAGCATTTTGTCTACCAGCCCTTACCTACTTATTTTCCTCAGTTCTCTCCATGTTAAGTCTTTTACTGTTCTGTACATTTTACCTTTCCTTTCCAAATAATCTATCTCTTCACACTGCTTTTCCATCCATTTCTCCTTTGCCAGCCTTCTCAATTTGTTTATTTTGTTAATTACTGTATTATATGGATCTTCCAAGATGAGCCAAATCCAACAAAAGTTGTCTGCAGAAGAAGCATATCGAAGCAAATGGTTGCCTGTTTCTTCGGCATTACCAGTCATGTGGTGACAGTGGCATTACAGCAACATAGGATGGTCGATTCTGAATGGTACATGACCATTTGTTTGCCAGAAGTCTTTGGAGAAATTCGGAAAAAGTCAAAGAAGAGGCAAATCATTCTTTATCATGACAGTATGAGCCTTCACACATTGGCTCAAACAAAGGAATTTTTGAGTGGCCAAAACATCAAACTGATGGGTCATCTACTGTACAGCCCTGATTTGGCACCTAATGACTTTTTTTTTATTACCGCACATCAAAAACAAACTACAAGGTCAACAATTTTTGACAACTGAAGAAGTGATTGTTGCATTCAAAACACATGTTTTGGAGTTAGCTCTATTGGAGTGGAAAATTGGCATGCAAAAGTGTATTGATCTTCATGGAGATATGGTTTGGTGAACTATTTTATTCAATTTCTATATATACAGTTTTTTAAATTAAATTTTACCTGATGAAAATGGTTGAAAGTAAAGTTCATATATAGTTGCAATAATGCAGAGTCCCATGATGAGTGTAAATGTTATTCTATAAAAAAAAAAAAAAAAAATTTTTAATAAGAATGTGCGCTAACATATAATATTTTTGTTAAAGAGTTGAAGTTATTTACCTCTTAAAAAACTAGTAGAAACAAATGTTGATTTTTTTCCATGACTTTTTTACTTAAAAATACAGGAAGATACATATGTAAAAGTTTGAAAATCAATAAACTTATAATATGAAGTGTAATACATTTATTGTATACTTCCTTTTTGCTACTGAGGAGTATATAATTTGAAATGTGATAAAATATTTAGCCCTTCAGGAGCCTATTCCTTATTCAGAGGACAGATTATACAGTATTCCATCATTATTATTTGTATGAATGAGCCATGTTCCTCACTCACCGAGTAGATGTAAGATTAAGTTATATTCACTGCGGTTGTCAAAATTGAATTCATAAATTAAAAATAAGTAAAAAAAATGGATGTACTTTATTCAAAC
The DNA here is from genome assembly GCA_010016005.3 of Zanna intricata. Classification (NCBI taxonomy): domain Eukaryota; kingdom Metazoa; phylum Arthropoda; class Insecta; order Hemiptera; family Fulgoridae; genus Zanna; species Zanna intricata. Next base: position 9,640 of record JAAAKQ030169498.1, read on the forward strand.
CAGTAAATAATAATTTATGTACATTATGTCACAAATGGATTGATGTGCATTTGATAAAAGAAATCGCCCCATAATTTACCTGCATAAATCAAGGGAAAACTGTGAAAAATCTTGATCAGAAAAGTATAATAAACAATTAATTATAAAACATTATAGAACTGTTATATATTTTTCTGTTTTTTCTTCTTATTCCTGTTTTATTCTTCTTCTGTAATAATTAATGCCATAAAATTGGTACTTAAAAAATAACAAATCTATGAAATGAAAATAAAGAAAATAATAAAGATTCTAAATGAATAAAATAAAATATAAGAAAGAATATGTTACAATTACAATAACAATTTTTAATAAGGAAATTTTATAATTATGAAATGTTTAAAAAAATATTTATATGTAGTAAAATAGTTTAGAAATGAGGCTATTATAATTAAACTAAAGATAAGGTGCCTCTTGCCTCTTGGAGGAGGGACGTGCCGGCTACCCACAAGCAGGGAGTTGCCATGCTCTAAAGATTCCAAGAGGATCCCGAAGGAGGGCTTCGCTGCAGGAACCCAAGTGAGAAGGGAAACAGGTAGGGTGATCTGCTGCGACGACTCCCAGGGCTGGCTGATGTTATGCCAAGAGACGATTCCAGCCACCCCTGGGAAAAAACAGAGGGAGGGTTTTTAGTTGGTGAGAGCCTGATACTTTCATCTCTGCGGGCTAATGGTGGCTGATAGAGCTTTTCCTCCTACAAAAAAAAAAGGTAAGGTGCTTTTACAAATAATAATAAAAAACAAAATGAAATAATCGTAAAAAATTTATATAAAATGTTTTTAACAACACAGGAGTTTATAAAATGGTAAAAATGTCTATGGAGGAATGATGAACATAAATTAAAAAATTAATGCTTTCAAAAATATTAAAAAGATATAAACACGAGTATAGTTAATGGAAATATAATTATGTTGATAGATAATTCATATATATTTTAAACTACAGATTATATGGAAATATTAGAAATAAATAATAATAATAACAATAATGATAATAAATTAAATTGTTTTCTAAAGAGAAAATACACATAATAAAGAACAGCAACAACAATATAATTAATTAACTACTAACATGTGAACATTTTATGAATTGATTATTGGATTGGTGAAATGAATCATCTGATGCAAAATTTTTATGTTAATAATATTTAATAATGGTATTTTGTTAATATTATTTCTTTTGTATGTTAATAGTATTTAAATAACTGAATTTGTTGTGTGTAATCAGATTTCGAACTTGCTACAAGCTTATAAAGAGTACGAGATACTACTAGAAGCAGTAAGGTTGTATTTTTGATTGAATTACTATTTTTACAAAAGAATGAATTTTTATTAGACAATTTACATTGATAGTGTTGCAATTTTAGTGTTGTAATTAATGTAACTATTTACATTGTTTGGAATTAATTGTATTTATAAATAATATAGATATTTATAATAGAAGCAAATAGACTTTTCTAGTGTTTTCTAGATGTCAGCTAACAGTATATATATATATATATATATATAAACGGATAGAGAGACCTGTGGTTTATTTGTGTAATGTAGTTCCGAAAGGTGATACTGCCGGTGTACTACCCTAAAGTTTAAATTGTTTCATATAGATTTTGTTAAGCGTTGTAAGTGTTTGTTTGTTGTGTTAAATAAATTATTGTGAGAAAGTTTGATATCGTGTTGGTTATTTACGAATCATATTCTCACTATAATTGGTAACCGTTAAAAATTGTGAAGAAGTCGATATCGTGTTATATACGAATCATTCCTTCACATCAATTCTCGTATAAAGATATATTTATCACTAAAATCTGGTGCTCTAGAAGAGATTTAAAAGAAAATGACATTTTTATTTTTTAAATCTTACAGAAATGCAAGATTACGTAATTATGCAAAAAAAAAAATACATTTGCATAATCCAGATCAAAGTTTGCTGTATATCAATGTTATTGTTCATAATTTTTTTTCTGAAAAATGAGGTCTACCTCCTAAGTAAAAAGCGCGACTCGGAAGATTTTTTTTAAATCGCCAACTAACTTCATCGCCTCCTGGTGCACGAGCCAAGTCGGGGTCCTCCGGTGGCGGGTGGAGTCTCCCGGTGCTGCGGTCACGACTACAAGGATCATCCTCGCGAAGTATCTATTTACTATTGCGCGCGTCAAAGATAGACAAATGCGCAAGCCAGATCGGAGCGCACTCCGATCAACAGAGGCCTGAACATGCACGAAGCCCGCGTTACGGCTTCGGGTAACGGATTCGTTATCGAATTTCGATGAATGCCTTTCAGCTCTCACCGATTTATTAGACGTAACGTTGTCATGTCAAAGTTTTTTTTTTGGGGGGGAAAAGCGAAAAACGTTATCACGTTATCATCGATCGGGGAAAAAAACTTCAAATATGAAAAAACAAAAATATAAAATTAACAAACACAAAAATTAAAACAAATAAAAAAAAACTTTAACTAATATATTAAAAAAAAAAAGGAAAGACTTAAACTACCATCGCAACTAATTAAACAATTATTTATAACTATTGAAACAAAATGTTAAAAACAGTAAATAATGAAATTAAATAAAATCGTTAAATCAAAAATGGTTATTTTTTTTTTAATTTCCATTATGTATTCATTTATTTATATTCTTACATATTAGTTATAGAAAATAAAAATAAATGTGAATTAGAAGATAACAATTATATATGTAACGAAATTCTCTCTTTATCTCTTTAGCCTCCGGAACTACCGTTTGGTATTACTTCAGAGAATGAATGAGGATGATGTGCATGAATGTGAATGAAGGGTAGTCTTGTACAATCTCAGGTCGACCACTCCTGAGAAGTGTGGTTAATTGAAACCCAAC
>JAAAKQ030169509.1:0-12526 GCA_010016005.3 Zanna intricata
AATGCCATGCCTGACCGGGATTCGAACCCGAGACCTCCGGATGAAAGACCGAGACGCTACCACTCGGCCACGGAGGCTGGCCAAACTAAAGTAGATTAGTTTCATTTTATCTGACGTCTAACAAAAATTATATAAATTTTAGATTATAAGTTCATAATAATTTATTTTTAATCATTTGATCAAATTACAAGTGTTTTTTTTAAATACTAACATATATATTTTATAGCTAAATAAAAAATCTTTTTTTTTTTTGATACCAGTCCTATTTCTCTATTCATTTATGTTAAAATAAACACTGAAACAAATAACTAGATGAAAATGTAATCACGCACATACCGTTACTGGTAGAATAATTATGTTACATGTTGTCCTCTAGTAAAGCCTTATTGTTGATTAAATTAATTTTCATTGTCTATTGTAAAATGTAACTGAGGATCAAAATAAAATGGGGAAAAAAATTTTAAAAAAATTTTTTAAAAAAAAATTTTCAAATTTTTAAAAAAATTTCCCTTAAAAAAAAAAAAAAAAAAAAAAAAAAAAAAAAAAAAATAACTATATAAATAAATAAATGAAGGTTATTTTATTTTAGACTTGTTATACATAATCACACATTCAAACAATAAATACACATCTATATTATACACCGGTTTTGATGTAGCATCACGCATGATGAAATCCTGATGTAGATGATTTCTATACTTAAATTTCAGTTATTTCATAGTGTATTGTTTACTACCACAAGCACACACGCATGCGTACAGTAACAACAAACAGAATTAAATACGATTATATCCAAAAGAACACGAAATCTTTTTTGTAGCACTTTTACTTCCATATATGAAATAAAAGGAAGTAATTTCATCGCGAAAAATTTCAGTTTTCAGATTTTAACGGAAATATCCGTTTTGACCATCCCTGAATCCATTCTGACTAGTTTTGAAGTGACGTTTGTACGTATGTCGAATAACTCAAAAACTATTAGCCGTAAAATGTTGAAATTTTGGATTTAGGACTGTTATAACATCTAGTTGTATACCTCTCTTTTGATTACAATCAACTGAACCAAAAAATCCAAAAAAAAAGTCCAAAATCCTAAAGAAATTGGATTTTGGACTTTTTCTTAACTACAGTAATAAGCCCTTATTAACAACTTTTCAATGATATACAATAAGTGGTACTTATTTTCATTGGTATCAGAGTTATAACAAAACAAAATTTTTATTAATGAAATATTTGGATCTTGCAATGGGAAGGCACATCGGTTCGAAACAGACTTCATCTCCTTTTTTTAGCTTTTCTTTTTTTTTAATTTAAATTTAGTGTTTTATTAATAATTATTAACCTGTGATTGTAAAAAAAATACAATAAATAATAAAAATAATACAAAAAAAAAAAAAAATTGCGAAATAAAATTTTATGTACTTTTAAAAATGTATATGTAATTTAATAGGCATTGTTACATATGTGTGTATGTAATAGATTTTATTTATTTAATATTATTAAATCTGATTATTTAATAATTTAAAATTATAATTTAGAATCGTATTATTTTGGATTTTCGCATAAGGAAGTGGTAAGATCCACATCAAATTTTTTATCCAGTAAAATATATAATGTGATTAAATTATATGACTATATTTATCATATTGTATAAGTTGCTACCACACGCAATAAAATATTATGTACAAATAAATTATTATATATGTAAAATAATTATAAAATTAATAATAAAAACAGAAGAAATTCTGTAAAATACATATTTTTTCCTATTAGGTACTATTTACCTATGGAAGTTGATTAACTATTCGACCCGTATCAGAGACGAGAGAAAAAATATATGAATTCTTTCAACAAAAATCAAAAGTAAGAGCACTGTAAAATTACTTTCCTCATATTTCATATTTACTCATTTCTAATTACTACTATATTTCTGCCACATTCAAACAATTTTAATTAAAACGCAAACTTACAATTAAAATACAGATTACTTTTCACTTTTGTATTATGAATATTTCGTAAAATTATATTCTACTTCTCAATACCATCAGCTTATTAAAAGTAAAAAAATATTATATAATATTCGACATATATATACTTAACTATATAAATAGATTTATAAACAAATATTCCTTATTTCCGTTAATTATTTAAGAGGGAATACAACATAATGGTTATAGATATAAGATGCTCAAAATGGCACAGTTTTAGTTAAAATAATACACATTTAATAACACATTAACTTACAAAAAAAACGAGAGAAGTTGGTTCGCTTTCCCATCATTATTGGCAAAAAACAAATTAATAAGCAAGTATAATCGAGAAAAAATTACCATTAATGAATAATAGAGATTTTACTTAACAACGATTTATAGACAATCTCTTTTTTAGAATATTAGACCAAATTAATTGCAAAAACTGTTTAGCGAAATTTCAAAAGTCTCAGAGTATTATTCCTCGGTATTAATCAGATGTGTATCAGTCGTGAGTGAAAACACTCACGTTGGACGTTTTACTTATTAGAGTTACGGATTCCGTACTCTGTTGTCTTTGGTGAATATTTAGAGTTGCAGTACTGTCATCCGCTGAATGGGGGCAGCCGATATTTTTAAATTGTTATTGTTGACTTCAGGACTACGTAAATCTTTAACAGTTTAATCTATCCTTTTTCTAGCCTCAAAACTTGCCCGGGTATAACGTCGTCAGTTGTAAATATTAGCATATTCAAGTACCATAGATAAGTAAAACTATATCTCCCGTACTCAAATCCGCTTCTTTTCCAGCCTTCCATTTTTTCTTTTGCGAAGGATTGTACGAAGACTCTTAGTTTTTCCTCTAGAAAAATAATTCACTGGAAGAACATCGCTAGCTGTAACCAGTTAATTCTTTTACGAGTCAATTTTCAGATTTCTAAATATTGTATTAATCTAAACTAGTTAACCTAAATTAATCTAAACTCAATATGCATGCATAATGCCTTTTTTTCTAACCCCCTCCCTTGGGCCGGACCCACAATTATACTTAATTGTGAGTTAAGTAAAACTCAGCCCAGGGGAGTGTTCAGTACTCTAACGGGCCAGCCGTCTACCGGCTTTACATCCGCCCCGCCGGTCAGATCTTCTCTTTGTGTCTGCCTCAAGCCGCTGGTGTAGGGCGCCACCTATGCAAACATAGTCCCCACGCCAGAAGTTGGGTCTCAGTCTTAATTTTACCTTGTCTTTACTAGGGAACCCTCATAGATCCTCATAGTCACAGTGTGGTTGAGACTATCGTCTTCAAATGCCTTCGCCTTAAATGAGGAGCCCCTGGAGAGGGGAGTCACCACCGGGACTATGATCTTAACTCCCTCCAGATGTTTTCGGGTCTAGATGTTCGTCATTATAATATCGAGCCCCCTACTTGGAGTTCCTAGCTCCGACACACCAAGGCATGCCGGCTCTCGCTGTTAGGGCTGTCCAAGACTCTAGTTAGAAACCCCTCCTACGTTCCTAGATCTTATTTGTCCGTAGAATAGAATCCGAGAAACCATTAAACGCACTCCAGCGGGCTGTTGTAGCTATTATGTACGATAAAAGAGTCGCAGGAGTGAAGTCAGTGATCCCGCACGAGTCAGTTGTTCCTCCAATTGTAGGCACTGGAACAGCGTTTGTTTGACAAAGTTTTGTTCAGAAAATTACCGTTCTTGCCAGATGTTATGAATCATATTTCGTGTCAAAGCCGCAGTTGTTTCCGGATATGTTTTAATCCTTTCCTTGACCAGAAGATCAATGGGAGGATCATCTGTTATTACGTAGACAGCATCGTAGAAGGTAATTCGATAAGTCAAAATTTTCCCTATTAATGATCGGTGATGAAAGCTCTGTAGACTAGTCAAGTTTCTGTTAATTTGCAAGGCGGCACACCAGATTGGGGTAGCATATGGAATGACTGAAGTTATGTTCGTTATGCATGATACCTGGAACATTTCTGTTAAAATGCTTAGATATTATTTCGATGGCATTTCATTGATAAATTTTTAAGTGCTCACAAAATATAAATAAATAACACGGAAAAATACATAACTGAAATAAAATAAAACAGCAATACCAATAATATAATACATAATAGAAGTAACTTTTTACTACACTGTAAAACTGAAATATGGCGTGATATAAGATAAACAACATTGTGTAATATAAATAATACAGATATCGACCAATACTATGTGACCAATATAACTGCTGTGGAATATCTTTCAAAGATTATCCTGTGTGACAACAAAAAATCTTATCAACTGAAAAATGTCTCTCAAATCTTATCTCTCGATGAAAAATGTCCCATTTTTTCGCTCAAGAACAAAAAAATTGTTTTTTTAACTTCTTTATATAACTCTTTACGTCTGTAATTATATTTAATAATTATTATTTTAAAGTTTTATTTATTTATTTTTTTTTTTTTGGAGGGCGAACAACGCCTGGGAGTTATTATCGTCCGGTTAAAGTTTTATTGCTCATCTCTGTAATTACTCATTGAATGCAAACGAAAAGATTACCCTGGACGTTCATCGTCGATAAATTGGCTAAATATAAATATTTTTACTTTTTTTTTTGGCTAAAATATTTTTACTTTCCAAAGATACATTGATGTCTTTGATATTATGTTTAAATTGTTATACGAAGAACGTATAAAGCAAGTAAAACAGAAAAAAATCTATTTGAAAAGTATCAGTTAAGATATATATATATATATATAAATTTCTTCCCCCTTTTTTTTCCGGACTTTTGAAAAGAATTTTCTCAAAACATCATTATTGTAATCTCACTGTCTCACTGTGATGAACAGGTTTCTAAATAAATACAAAAAACAGAAAAAAATCTATTTGAAAAGTATCAGTTAAGATATATATATATATTAATTTCTTCCCCCTTTTTTTTCCGGACTTTTGAAAATAATTTTCTCAAAACATCATTATTGTAATCTCACTGTCTCACTGTGATGAACAGGTTTTGTAAATAAATACAAAAAACAAAAGTTGTCAAATTTTTTAAGTAAAATAAGAAAATAATTCGTTACATAAAACGGAAAATTAAGAAGAAAGTATATTTGTACCAGTTGATGGAAAATTTTGCTATTTGGCCCTTAGAATTATGAAAGATGAATGTACTAAAGAAGACATTAAAAACAGAACATCACAAGTAAAACTTTTACAACATTACTACAACGTTACAAACTCATTTAAATTTCATTCTTGAGTGAAATTGAAAACTGAATGAATTTCTGTATAATATAAAAAATTATCCAACTTAATTACGTTGTGTAATAAAACTTTTAAATAAAATTTTGGACTAACCTTATCAGTATTATTTTTCAACGTCTCTTACTTTCACGAGTCTTTTATAAAGTTTTACGATAAAATGATAAAAAGTTTTATGATGTAAATGATAAATATGCAAGAATTTTGAATATCGACTGTTATTAAAACCATTTTATTCAATTCTGGTTTCCTCAACGAAAAAATAATATAAATTAAAGAGAAACTGCCTTCAACCTTTACATTTCAATAAACATAATCCAATTATTTATTTCTTAAAAGAAAATAATACTGATTCGCTTCTTAAAAAAATGTTTTCTTATTCTTTTGCATTCGAAAACATAAACATGCAGAGGTTATTATAAAATATTAAAAAGATTCTAACTAAACAAATTTTTTTAATCATATATCTGTTGACCACTGTAATCTGTTATACGGATTTGAATACTAGATCGTGGATACCGGTGTTGATTGGTAGTTGGGTTTCAATTAACCACACTTCTCAGGAGTGGTCGATCTGAGATTATACAAGACTTAATTCACATTCATACATATCATCCTCATTCATCCTCTGAAGTAATACCTTACGGTAGTTCCGAAGGCTAAACAGATGAAGAGAGAGATTTCATAAGAAAGCTACCTATTGTAATGGATATCATGATTGGACTTCCGGAAAATTTCGACATATTTTAGCGTTTCACATGTCCCATACCCTAAAATCATAGTCAGTTCAAAAGTTTATATATACCTTTATATAAATTTCACTTTCTTGTAACTTATAAATAATAACTACCGTAATTTTGCGGCGCCAATAACTTCCAAATTGATACATAAAATAAAACGACCCAAAATCTCGGTCGAGTTCATTAATGGGAAGAATCGGATTATGGGGACTGAAAATGGGGGGGGGTTTTCGAAAAAAAAACAAAATATCGCTATAACAATTTTATTGAGTAAATTATCGGATTCCTTTAAAGTTCCTACTATTCTTTGGAAATAGGTCTAAAACTTATTGAGTAAAATTTTTTGATATCGCCAACCATCGGCCCAGAGATGGAAAAAATGGGATTTCAAAAACAAAAAAGTTATACCTCCCTTAATAGGCAAAGTATGGAATCGGTTTAAAGTGGTAGTTAATCCACTAAACATTACCTATAACTTTTTTCTGAAACAATTTTTGTTATGACCAACCATTACGGTAAGGAATAATCTGAATGTTGTTGGAATTGTAAGAAGAGGGGCTTTGTCTTGTGCTAAATACATGAAACTTTTTCTCACATGCAATTATTGTCGTATTGGGTAAATATGAGGTTTCCTTAACTTCAAGGTGGAAATATTTTTTATTCCCTATTCTTTTTTTATTTTTTTTTTAACCTCCGGAACCACAGTTAAGTTATATCTTCAGAGGATGAGATAAATAAATTGTAGCGTATGTGAAAAATGCCATGCCTGAACGGAATTCGAACCCGGGACGAATATCCGGATCCGAATATCCCCTACTTAGCACTGTGAAATTCACCTCCGCCTTCCAGCGTGCGAAAGGGATTTTTTTTTTCTTTGATGAATTAATTGACCACAAAGCTTATGGTGAAGCTTGTACGTGGAAATATGGAAATGACACTTTCACTCCAATGAAATTCCGTTTTACTGAACAATTCCGTTTTCCAGTGATTTTAAGATTGTTCAAACTGTTTTTTTACCAGCTATATTCGCCGGGAAAGTAAAATTATGATTTATAAGTTTTATACTGCTTTGTTGTACCAAATTGAAATTTTTTTCTAATAGGCTTTTATGAGAGTGAAAAAAAATGTTCACTGTTATATACGAACAAACATATTCTTATTTAAATTTTTGCCGTATTATAGGATAAATCAGAGGGGAATAACGATATCAAAATATTGAAAGAAATTCAAAATTCTATAGCATTTTATTGTTTTAACAAGACATTTTTAAAAAATATTTGTCTGTAGATAAGAAACAAGCCAAGAAAATAAGATCATTTGAATAAAAATAAACTTTAAATTTTATAACTCAAGTTACATTTAAATTTTAAATTTATAAAGATTGTAAAAGGCAAAAAAGTTTAACGTAACAGCAAAAGTTTTTTGAATATTCTTGAATGTGTCTATAAAGTTTGGCATTTATACAGTATCTTTTATTTTAATTTTTATTCTTCTTTGTTGTATACTAAATATTCGCCATCTTGTACTTTAAAATTAAAAATTCATCAACTAAACATAAAAAAATTACACAAAAAATAAAATAAATAAACATCATTTCTAATTACAAAGGTACATACACAGTTAACGTACCCAAAATTCAACTAATTATTAATATAACAACACATAGAAAACTACAAAGCTTTGTTTACTAAATTATTTTAATAGTTGTGAATTACGATAACTTAATCACGAAAGAGGTTTGGTTTTCTGGTCGACTTTGGAAACCCCAGAAAGGTAGACAAGCGGATAGATAGAACATGGGGAATATGTTGGTGGTGATACCGAGGTAGGCTGCCCAGAGACTGAGGTATTGCATTACGTACTGTACACACATAGACTTGACTCACAGATCCCTTGAGGCCCTATTATTTAGTTCTAACCCATACCACACCGTCGTTTCCATTTGAAACCACACTCGTATGTGGGATATATATATATATATGCAGGCAAACAATCAACAATCCATTTCTAAACGTATATTCCTCATAATTCTCTGCTTCCTTGTCAACTAAAGAATATTTTTACCTGGATATAAAAGGTAAATGTAATTAAAAATTATGTCAGATTGATATTTTATAACTACTGAATTTTTTTTTAAATTAAAAGAATATTCATCGTTATGTAACAAGGACGATTTAGGCAATTTAATCAGAAATTACTTATAGCTTTACCACCGATGAATAATTTAAGCTATGTTATATGGAATTTCTATTTCTTTTATTAACAATTACAATTTTTGTATTCATTTGCCTAGTCTTAATACCTTTATTTGCCTACTCATATTTTCATTGGGAATAAAAAAAAAGATAAAAAAATAAGTTAAGGGCTTCGAAAAATGGAATACATCAATTTAAACTAGACGAGAAGAATGTATTCACTGAAGATGAGTGTTTTTTCACAGCAGTATTTGTTACTTGTAAAAATACTGAGGCCCTATTATCTAGTTCACTATTATTTTCATTATTTGAGGCCATATCATTTTCCTATTATTAGGAAAGAATATGTTATTTATTCAAATTAATTTTTTTACTTACTACATATCTATGCGTAATATATCCGTATATTTTATTAAGAAGAAGTTAACACGTTAAATGCCGACTACGAAATACCTTATAGTCGGATGATTTTAATCGCGTATGCCAGCTACGAGAAATTTCGTATAAGAGCATTGATCTATTCTGTAGCGCCAGCTACGAAGATACTCGTACGGAATCTAAGTATTTAACGTATAGTTGGCGTACAGAATAAGCGAGAAAAGTCAGTTTGGCACAAAGAAACATTTTATTTGACTCTTATTTTACTCGTATCGGCTTATCTTGTAGTCGGCAGTAGGTGACGTAACTGTAATCTCATACGCCGACAACGAGATAATTCGTAAAACGTGTTCATGGAATAAAAACACTGCTTGGAAACTGTTCTGCTCGGGAAAATCACGTGAAAAATATTTTATTCATTTACAACAAAATATAAAGTTGGCGTAGAGGATCAGATCCGGGCAGTGTTGCCAACTACAGGATATCTCGTAGTCGGCAGTTAACGTGTTAAAATATGTAATAAAAAATTACCATTATTAATTTATAATTCTTCTGCTATTACAAAAATTAATTATATTAATATAATTGATAAATAATATTAATGTTACTGATTAATAAATCAGTAGACTCATAACACGGATAATATCAATATACAATTGGATAATGAATTTTTTTTTTGAAAGGCAAAAAAAGCTAATACGTTATCATCGCCTGAAAATTCAAATGACTTACTTTGAACTAAACACTAATAACCACCGAATACTTAACTTATGACTAATATCACCATGGAGAAGAAAAAAATATAAATAAAATGAAAACTAAATTTATTATACAAAAAAGCAACTAAAACTTAAGACTAATATCACAGATAAAAATATCATTAAACACGTAAACTAAATATCACTAATAACTTAATATTAACATCACAGATAGAGTCCCAACATGAAAGTAAAATTTATTAAAAATGAAAAGATAAAAAAAAAATAATAAAATTTAACATTCATGAGGGGTGTAAAAGGCCCCTCACGGATAAGATAATTAAAGTTCTAAGTTTTAAACTACAAAAAATATAATAAAATAGCGATGAAAAAAAATTTATCTCAAATATAAAAACACAACACAAATAACAAGAACTTAATAAATATTACATTTTGTGAAACATATTAACACTTCGCAGAAACAACAGCACGTTATTTAAATTTTTCTTATCATTGCCCAGGATTTGGCGGATATTTAAAAACAGTTCAAATTTACGACGCAACACCGCATAACGTATACAATCCACAAGTATGTAGTGCACATCACGCAGCAGTTGCATTGTGCACGTAGTGGTACGCGTCCTCTTGACATCAGGTAATTGTGCATAATTATAGTGTCCTAATCGCAATCGACAGAGGATCACTTCCTCACGACGGATTTCTCTGCATGAGAAGTCCCACGGCAACACACAGTTTTATAATAAATTACTTAACATTACACATTGTATGTTGAGATAAATAAAAAGCTATATTTAATAAAATAAGTACCAAAAAAGATTGGATTTATTTTAACTGAAATTCTAAAAAAAAAAAAACTAACATTTATTATTAAATAAATATTCTTATTTATATTAATAAATATATCAAAAACAAAAATAATTTAATATACCTTAATTTGATAATAAAAATAAAATTAATCAATTACATAAAAATAAAAATTTATGTTATTAATTATTATCATAAAACGTAATTAACTTATGATAAAATAATCTAAAAAGTAAATAAAATAATAACAAGATAATAATTACTTATCATCAAGTAAAAATTATACTAAAATTTAGTAAAAATTAAAATTATATTTTTAATAAAACTGATATTAAACAGAATGAGCCTTGTAAATAATTCTACATGAAAATGACAAAGAGAAAAAAGACTTTTAGGAATATTTTAAAGCAGGTAAATAGAGTTAAACAATAACCTTATTCATGATAGGAAATATAACACGTGTCTTCATTCAAATATACAGACATTCCACGATTAGTGTTGCAGAAATAAATATTAATTAATAAATCTTAATATCTTACATTTGAAAAAAACAACAATAAAAAAAAAAAAACAAGAAAGTTAACATAATAATGAATAAGTAAAAATCTATATCCGATAACTGCCATAAGAAAATAAAAACATTCTAATAATAGAAAAATGTATAACTTAAAGACATATTTAAATATGTTAATAAAACTAAAATGTAGTTATATTCAAAATTTTTGAAATAGCAGGAAAATATAATTATTTAATAATGAGAAAAACTTTATCAATTAATCAAACAGATATACTTTTATAATTTAATTTTTTTAAATTACATTTTTAATTATATCTTTAAAAAAAATCAGACAAAGGATTGGATAATTTTCACGGTTTTACCATTGACAAATTTTTATTTGAAATATTACATACGGTTTTTAAACATACTAATGACTTAATTATGTATTAATTAAAATATAATTACGAAATTATACATATATTCAGTAAAAAGATTTGGACCTGATTTGACCCGGTTGATCGAATGACGTTTTTACTTTAAAACCTCTACTGTATTAAAAGTATTTTAAGAACCAAGCACGTCTGGGTACTCGACTAGTAGAGATGGACCTAGGGCAGCCACAACACTGATTAATATGTAATGTAAAGTAGGTTAAATTAAAATGATTTGTTACATGTGTTTATGACTTGATTTAATTATTTGTGAAATAGTCATTGTAAGATTATATTTGTTTCATGTATTTATATCTGTCTTATGTGTTTACGCTTTGAAATATCATTTTTCTCACGTAACATATTTGTGACATGAACATTGTACTTTGAGTAGTTTAAGCGAGTTGTTAGCGCGTTGGCTAACTACTAGCCGTGCGAGGATAATTGTTAAATTAATTAAAATAAAAATACTCTGGTAGGAATGAAAAACTGTACAATGAATTTAAATTTATACTAACAAAAAAGACTTGACAAATAATAGTTTTAAATTTGGAAAAAACAGTAAATACTCATGTTTGTAACCATAAGAATGAACAACAAAGACTTCGTTAGTTTTAATATACAAAAATAAACTTTTGTTCCATCTGTCAATGAAATACACAAAAATTTAGTGGTTGCATTTTGATCATGAAAAACCATAAAATATATCGTACGTTAATTTAACAAGATATAAAAAGAGAAGAGCTACATGTACATAAAATACAATAGAAATGTATTTAAGATATGTCAAAAATTAACATGCTTAAATTATAAGCGTTATTTTTTAAATGAAAAAAAAAACTCCCGTTACATTAAGTTAGTAACACTATAGCAGAGCCTGGTTGATCCAGAACGAAATAGAAGACAATTAATGATTTTAGCAATCAACACTAATATAAATTCCGGCAAATGCTTTACGCAAAGCCAAAAAGAAAGTGAGAGCGTTTGAATTATTTAATTCCAGATGAAAACATACAAAACCAAATCACTGAGAAATAGATGCATATTAAAATGAACAAAATAAATTATAACAAATATATGAGTAATAAGAAATGTCACCTTACAATTTGATGGTTGCACTATTTGTGAGTAGTAGAGATACCTGGCGGGTGCACTCGTTGAAACGACCAAGAGACATCAAAATTTTAGCAGGTGCTCGAATGAAATATAAACCCGTGGAACGCTGGAGCTGAAAGGAACGCGATCAGGTTGCCTACAATGTTGAATCCCGCCTGAGAGAAGAATAGTAGAAGTGTTGATGGAGTGCGAAGGACTAAGAGAACTGGCGAAACCAGGAGTCAAAATATCGCATCACAGTTGAGGGTCGACTCAGAGATGTATAGAATTGATGGAGCGCAAAGGACTAAGAGAACTGGCAAACCCAGGAGTCGAAGTAGAATGTCCTAATCGCATAAAAGTTGAACGACGACTGAGAGACAAAAACGAAAGAACGAAGAAGGAAAGCTCGTAACACGCACAATAGAGTGTAAG
>JAAAKQ030169520.1:0-12526 GCA_010016005.3 Zanna intricata
TATATATATATATATATATATATATATATATATATGATCAACCGTAAATTTATTAATACTATTAAAAATAACAAACCTGAAAATTCTGATTTTGCTAAACATGTCTTACATAATGGTCATACATACAATCAAAAGACTTTTATACAAATTTTAAATATTTTCGGTAGTGATTAAATAATTAAACCCACTTACCAACAATTTTATAAATTTAGTCCGATCGCTTTCGGAACGTAACTATTCCATCATCAGGTACTCAAAAATATACGGTGGTGACATAATGGTGGTTGGTTAGATAACGGTGGAATTTGAATACTAGATCTTGGATACCGGTGTTCTTTGGTGGTTGGGTTTCAATTAACTACAATTCTCAGGAGTGGTCGACCTGAGATTGAACAACACTTCACATTCACTTCATTTACATTCATAAACATCATCCTCATTCATCCTCTGAAGAAATACCTTACGGTAGTTCTGGAGGCTAAACAGATAAAGAGAGAGATAACGGTGGAGTCAATTACAACGACAGGACGTTAGTTGATATAATTTTAAACATACGACGACCACCTATATATAATTATGTAACTTTTTACACAACAAGTTTTAGTTTTATAAATTAAAAAAATATATTGAGTTCCTGATGATGGAATAGTTACGCTCCAAAAGCGCTTGGACTAAATTTATAAAATTGTTAGTAAGTGGGTTTAATTAATTAACAACAATTTTTTAAAGAAAATAAATTATTTAAATATGGCCTAAATACAAATATAAAGAGACTATACTCATTACCAATTAAATTATTATGTTTATCATATTTATTATCATCTTTATTATTTGTTATATTTAAACACAATTATTATCATATTTATTTGTGCTTTCCTTTAATATTTTATCCCACCAAAATTCATTATACTATCTTCAATATACTGTTGACAATCAGTCATGACTACTCCCATTTTAATTTTTGAGTTATAATATTTTTAATCTCCTGATAATGGTTTGAAAAACCTAAAGATGTTAAGAAAATATATTATTTTGCTGCTATGGTGGGTTAAAAAGATTTTTTAATTACTTTTTATTTATTTAAAAGATTATTTTAGTTTAACTAATTGTATTAGTTAAGTGATACAATTTGAAATAATTAATAATGTTTTTCTTTAATATAAAACTTTCTGTGTTTGTTAATTACAGATTGAGGATTTAATTGTCTGTGATATTTTCGCTTTCATATGGTAAACGATTAAGTGCCTAGTAAAAATTTTTGTTTTCTTACATAATCCTTTTTAAGTTTATTTTTAATGATTAGTTTTTTTTTTTTTAAAAAACTTTTACTTTCTATTGAAAAATATAATTAAGTCCTTGAAAATTGAATCCAATGTAATTGATGACTTATACATTAAATGATCTGAATTAATTTTTACTAGCGGATTGATACAGTATTTTACATTTTCTTAATGTAATTTTTAATTTTAATAGGCTTAAAATAAATTACTTTATTTTTTATTTTATTTTTTAAGTTGTAACATAACATACTACATACGTTCTGTAGTAAAATTTAAAAAATTTGTTTAATTCATGTATTTTAGGTAATGTAAAAAAGGAACCTTAAATTAACAGAAAAAAAACTTTGTTTCCCTTCCATTTTCTAAGTTAATGTTATACTTGACATTATTAACAAAAGGGCAAATACTAATGCCCTTTCTATTCTGAAAAGAGAAGAGTTGGCGCGGGTCTGCTATCTGGCTATATTACGACATTTATCGTACAATGCGTTAATATATGTGTCCTTTCTTAAACTTAAACTCCCAATCTACTTTTTAAATCCCTTATGAAGTGTAAGATAAAATATATACATACATTTTTTTCGCGTGTTCGCGGCACGATCAGGATATTTAGAAATTGACCGGAATATTTACAACAAGACTGGAATATGTAATTTACATGTAATAAACATGTAATTTACATTCACATGTAAATCTACATGTGAATGTAGATTTACAAAGATGCCAAATAAATTTCTATTCTTTTCTCTGTTATAGAAATCAGGACTTCATTTGTAACTTTCTAATGTGACAGTTTATTTAAAGTAAAAAGCATATTCATGATTATTTGCCAATTTCTAATTGTTGTAAAACGGTATTGGAATTGTATTAATAAACTAAGTTTAAGAACGTGTGTTAATGGCGCGTGCCCGTTCACGTAGTGTAAGTAATAAGTCTGATTTTTAGTGGAATTATTTTATTAAATTTAGTTTTTTGACAACATTAATTCTGCGAATTTGTTTAAAAATAGATGTTTAATATTTAAAATATAATAATAATAATAATGCTTTAGCACTATTTGGTAATACAATTAAATTAATCTTAATCCCTTGTAAACACCGTGAAAATAAATCTAAAAAAAAAATTCTACTTCATAGTTTCACACTCTCCCTCTCTTTTTCTGTTTAGCCTTCAGAAGTACTGTAAGGTATTAATTACTTCAGAGGATGAATGAATTAGGTTATGTATGAATGTGAATGAAGTATAGTCTTGTACAATCGCAGGTCGACCACTCCTGCCGGCCTCCGTGGCGGAGTGGTCGCGTCTCGGCCTTTCATCCGGAGGTCCTGGCTTCGACTCCCGGTCAGGCATGGCATTTTTCACACACGCTACAATTCATTCATCTCATCCTCTGAAGATCTGATGATATTACTTCAGAGGGTGATGTGTATGAATGTGAGTGATGTGTAGTCTTTTACAATTTCAGGTCGTTCATCTCATCCTCTGAAGATATAATTTAACGGTGGTTCTGGAGGTGAAAAAAAAAGGTCGACCACTCCTGAGAAGCGTGGTTAATTGAAACCCAACCTCCAAAGAACACCGTTATCCGATATCCACGATTTAGTATTCAAATCCGTATAAAAGTAAACTATCTTTACTTGGATTTGAAACTTAGAACTCTCGACTTAAAAATCAGCTTATTTTCGATTTCGCGTTAACCATTAGACTAGCCCGGTGGGCTTGATAGTTTCACTTTGTTATTTTATCTTCACTAGATTTTTTTTTCTGGTGAGTGGAAGAACTCCATTTACGGACGAAGTATCGAGCTCGCTAACAGGTTCCGCAAGATGTTGTTAAGTGCGTGTGTGTGTCTGCACTTTTATCGACGAAACCGCCTAGTTAATCAACACCTTTTCCCGGGGCTAGACCCGCAATTAAGCATTAAGATCCATCATATTCAAATAAGCATTAACATGTTAAATTGTCATCTACCTTTTGACATTAAGTGGTTTAAAACTAATGTTGAGTATTTTATACATGAAAATGGCTGCAACCGTACAAAATAGATAGTGCTAACAATATAAACATAAAATTACAATTTTGTAACACATCAGAAATTCTTGTTTAATTTGAGAAAATCTAGTATTTTACTTAAAATTATTTTTAAACCTTAAGCTTAGGTTTTTTTTCGATATTATTATATAATTCAAAATTATTGTAAGTACCACAATTAAATAACAAGTTATTGATATTTTACTGGTGCAGAATATATCGTTTTTTCAATATTTCAGTATTTAAAAAATCCTGTAAACATTCATAATTGAGTGTTTAACAAAAGTGGACGTAGGACAGGAGGACAGGTATATGGCTGGCAGGTATAAAAGTATGCATCAAGCCGCTCGGTCTATTGTTCTGGTTATAAGGTCACTACTACAATCTTTTGGAAAAAAATGCACTCATATCGTATTTTTTCACAATAGTTTTATGAAATATTACTTCTATTTAACATTTATAAAAATATAATTAGCTTTTTTATGGCCCATAAACGATTTTAAATTATTGTGTCGTGCGCCTTCGTAAAAATTATTTGAATATTTTGTTTTTATTCTAATTTCGAAATTGAACTTTATATATATATAAAACGAATATTTAACTCGCAAAAAAGGCACAAAATAATTTAAAATTATAAAGCGACTTAAAAATATGAAGTTAAATTTGTTAACTATAGTTTAATGTAACAAAATACAATGCGTATGGTCTTTTGATTCAATCAATTAATAATGTAGATGGACCACTGAATATAAAAATATAAAGAGAAAAGATTACACAGGTAGAAGAAGTTTGTTATTTGTTAAGTTGAATTATTAATGATGTACGAAGCAGGAGCTATATAAAATGCCGAATAGCGCAGGCGAAACGAGCTTTTTCAGTCAGAACTATAATTTGTTTATATTAAAAATTAATTTAAACGTCAGGAAAACATTTTGAAAGTATATGTTTGGAGCGTAGTTTTATATGGAAGTTAAACTTGGACGATCAGAGTACCCGAGAAGAAAAGATTAGAAGCTTTTGAAATGCAGTGCTACAGGAAAATGTTCAAAATCAGGTGGGTGGATAAAGTGACAGATGAAGAGGTATTACGGAAAATCGATGAAAAAAGAAACATTTGGAAAAATATAGTTAAAAGAAGAGACAAACTTACAGGCCTATTTAAGGCATCCTGGAATTGTCGCTTTGATATCGGAGGGACAGGTAGATAAAAAAAATTGTGCAGGAAGGCAACGGTTGGAATACATGAAACAAATTTTTAGGTATGTATAGGTCGTAGGGGGAATACCGAAATGAAGGGATTGGCACTACATAGGGAAACTTGGAGAGCTGCATGAAACCAGTCAAATGACAAGCCAAAATAAATTTCGCTACATTATATTATTTTATTCGATATATCGTTTTATTGATTATGTTTTATTAAAAATTATCGATACAATTATTGTACAATTTTCTGTTAAATCGGTCGTTAACTCCTTTCGATTTGTATCCGTACGTTGCATTTTAATCTTTATCCTAATAATTATCAGGATCAACATTATCAGGAGAATATTATTTTATATTTATCCTGATAAATTTAATTTTATTATCGTTAAAATTGATGTAAATATTTAATTTATGATTTATTTTTACATGATAGTTCTATATGCAGTACATCATCCAAAGGATTACATATTATAGATTTTAGATTATGGATAATGCGCTATAACATAAATGTTTCTTATCCAGATTAAGGAAACTTGCTTAGAATGTATTCGTGTTTTGTACGGGGATTTTAGAAATTTATTTGTTATGGAAAATATTTATTTAGGTAATTTCTTCGATTTCTTGTTGACCTTTACATACCTTTATCTTTTAAACTGATTTCTAACCTATATAAAATTAATAAATTTGTTTTATCGTATTCTCAAAAGAAAAATGGTTAAATATATATAAAAATAATTATAATTAACCTTCTTAACTAATTTAAACGACGTTAAATCTGTTTTAACGTCGTTTGAATTGAACTGTTTTAAGTTCAAGTATTTATTACATAACGAATATGTGAAAGGATCTCTTTAGTACCATTGGTCTTTTTGTTTAAAAAGCAGACTACGTAATAATTATATAAAAAATTTGAACGATTTGAGCTTACTTTACCAATTATCTGATTAAATGATCTTTTTTTTATTTTTTATTCATTATTTTTTTTTTTTTATTTATTTATTTTATTAGTAACTTCTCAAAAGGAACTTACCACGTTTTTATTTTAGCATTTAATATGCTTGATAAAAAAGAAAGGAAAACGGCCAATAGTTAACAAGATTAGTCGAAAAATACTTAGAAATATTAGTTCATATTCATAATTTTTTCTTCACAAAAATAATTCAGCGTAGACAAATACAAAAAAAAATCCGATTCGGTACGCCGAAAGGCGGACTCATTGGTGCTACTAAGGGATAAAAAAGATTTCCTCCTTAAAGTTAAGAAAAACTTCAAATCTAAGTACCTACGCACCTAAGTATAGATGTCAAGGCGAAACTAGTCAAAATTGATTAAGGGATGTCAAATTTGAATTTTCAAAAAAAAACTTTTTTTGAAAAAATTTCAATTTTACTTTACTTCGTACAAGGAAGTAAAAAAGTGAAATTTCTACATAAAAGAAGAAAATTTCACCTGCTTATTTAGAAAATATTTTTGCATTTTCATTAAATAATTATAAAAATTTATTAATAAGTGTACTGAATCACATTTAACTTCAGTAACATTTTTATTTTAATGTAAAAAAAAAAAAAATACCTTTAATGTTTAAGCAAAGGATATATTAAGTATGTTAAATTTAAGCTGTAATACGTAGTTTAAAAACAAAATATGAGTATAAAAATAAACATACAATGAGGAAAGGAAAATAACAGCACTTTTATGAATATAACACGACAAAAGGAGAAACATGTCAAAGTATCAAAAATGCTACTAGTGTATATCTTTCAAATAAGAGGAAAAAATTCAGAATAACCTAACAATATCATAATATATAAGAGAGATCATCTACCGTTAACGTAAGGATAAGCTTTTAATTAAATGTAAACAAAAGAATTTAATTGAATAGACAGTGCGTAAAGAATGAGTAGAACGTGATAACACACGTTATTTAATCAGAATTAAAAACTAGGAAAGCAATGCATAAAACAAACGTGTTTTAACTTAATAAACAAAATTACTTTTAATTCTATTACTGTAGGTACTGAAGGAAGTGCAAACAGGCACACAATTGATAAGACTACATAATTTTTGTAATCTTAATTAACAATTTCAGTCTATCTCCGCTGTTTATCAATTTATGTTAAATGTAGGTATCATTTTGTTCACTATAAAAAGTTTCATATTTTTTAAAATAAAAAATAATACAATAAAACTAATATTTACGAAGCTATTAATGAGTGATTAAGAAATTTAAATTGACGCCATTTTAAAATTTATAATTATTAAATTTTCAAACTAAATATTTTAGACAATTTTATTTGTGTAGGTTCCTTTCAAGGTAATATATTCCGACAAAATTTCATTAAAATATTTCTATCCTTTTTTAAGATTAAAAATAGATATAAAAATATTTACAAAGGCTGATAAAACGAAAAAAAATGCAAGATAGGGAATTGATTATCCTATCTCCATGTCACGATTTATTACTTGAATGTATTTGTTTATTTTAATTCTTGAATAAATTCCTTAAATTTGGAGAACACCTCCCGGGGATTTGTATATGAATTATAAATAAGAATATTTGTCTTCATAGACAAATTACGTGCGAACGACAAATGTACGATATTATAATCGTAATTAATTTCTGTATTGAGAGTTTCTACTTTCTTTACATATATATATATATATATATATGTCTGTGTGTGTGTGTGTGTGTGTGTTTGTTTGTTGTGTTTTATGAGCACATACATATAGAAAATGTCAAATCTGTGTCTGTAATACGTATTTATCAAGCATTTCTTAATAAGTTAAACTGAGGTAAAGTAACTCGGTTTATAATAGCCCAAAAATTAGAAAAAAAAAATTAAGTTTAATATAAAAATAATGTTTTATTGAATTCTATCAAAACTAAATAATAAACAAACCTTATAATTTGTTTCCCTTTATGTCTTAAGGAAGTACTGTCATCACGAAAAATTTCGGTTTTCAGATTTCAAAGGAAATATCCATTTTTACCATCCGTGAATCTATTTTTACTAGTTTCGGCGTGACGTCTGTACGTACTTACTTATCTCGCATAACTAAAAAACGATTAGCTATATAGAATGTTGAAATTTTAGATTTAGGACTTTTGTAACATCTTTTGTGCACCTCCCATTTTGATTGCAATCGATAGCAAAATCAAATTTTGATTAATAGAATATATGGATCTTAAAAGGAGATGGCACATCGGTTCGAATTAAGACTTCATCTCCCCATTTTTTATATATTTTTTAAAAATTTACATATATAGATTTATTATTAAACTCTGATTGTGAAAAAGTTTTACAATAAATTATAATTCAGTAAAAAAAAAAAAAAAATATATATATATATATACAGGGTGTATCAAAACTGCACGGCAATCCCTCGGAAACGGATTCTGTATCTGAAAATAAGAAAAAAGTTTCCATAAACATATGCCTGAAAACGTTTTGTTAGCGAATTACGGCTAGCGAAAGAACTGAATACTGAAAACTAGCCGTAACTCGCTAACAAAACGTTTTCAGGCATATGTTTATTGGAAACTTTTTTCTTATTTTCAGATATACGTATTTCTTATTTTCAGTAGAATCCGTTTCCGAGAGATTGCCGTGCAGTTTTGATACACCCTGTATATATATATATATATATATATATATATAATTTAATAAGCGTACAGGAAAGCTAATTTCGAAGGTTCAAATTCTAGTGAAGACTGTTACTTTTACACCTATTGGAGTACTAGATCGTGGATACAGGTATTATTTGGTGGTTGGATTTCAATTAACCTTACACCTCAGGAACAAATCGACCTGAGACTGTCAGGAACAGTCTCAGGTCGACTGTATGTAAATACATTTGATTTACATATCACGTACAGGAGACATATCATTCTAATTCATCCTCTGAAGTAATACCTTATGGTAGTTCCGAAGACTAAACAGAAAAAGAGAGAGAGAGTGTGAGTGAGAGGCATACAAGGAAGTTTTGTGATATCCTTATCAGACATTTATTTGACTAAGTGATTTGTTTGTAAATTATATTTCTTTTCTGATAATACTAGTAGAAATGCGGGTGGGCGTGTACACACACATACACACATTCACATTCACTCATTTGTTGTTATTTTTTATCAGTTACTATTATTATAATTTTTTTTTTTGGAAACGAATTCTTATCTATATTTTTTGCAGTAAATATATGATTCTTATTTGAACAGTGTGTGGTTGGTTGAGTAGAATTTATTTATATAACGGCTTTTTTGATTATACAACAATTTACTGTGACAATTTTGCTCGCATCCTGTTTAAACATAAAGATATGAGAAAGTTTATGAATTTACTCGTACTTAATCATTCAATTAAAAATATCTAAAACATATTTATTTATTTTTATATTTTTAATATAAATATTAACTATGTAAATTTAAAAAATTAAAGGTTTTTAAATGTAAATAAAAGTATTAACCGTGTAAATAATCTGTAAGCCTGATAAGGGAAGTTTTCCTAGATCCAGGAAATTTTCCAGCAACAACAGATAAATCAAATGAATATTAAATTCTTTCGGTTTTAGTTTTGATTTAATACGATATTCATTTGTATGATATCGGTTTTGCTTCTAAATATTTGTTTTCCGTTAAATCTTGTGCGTGCTGTGTGTAATTTCGCACACAAATATCAAAACTGTGTTTTCATCGTTGGAAATATATTTTTAAAGCAATAAAAACGGTAGGAAAATGTTCATTTACATTAGAAATAAAAAAATCAGATCGATTTCTTTCTTCTTTTTTTTGTAAATAAATATGTACGATTTATCAATAATGTATCACGAAGTTCTTTCGGAACTTTCATTACCTATTCTGCTTGGGAAAATAATTGAAAAAGTTGATATAAGTATATGTCCTAAAATGCTTTGTTTGTCAGTTACGGCTAGTGAAAGATTTCGTTCTGATTTCAGCTCCCCGGTGAAATGAGGTCGTACTGAAATTTATAGGACGTTAATTAAGGGTCATTATTAATGATTTATTTTGGTTTTTTGACCTGAAAAATTTAATAAAATCCCTGAACCCTATCTGCTGCAGATTTTGAAAAATATTCAAAAAACCAAGAAATAGAGATAAATAACCTTGTGTTTTATGTTTGACGTACCATAAACTGTATTAAATGGGTAATAAACACATAAAAGTTTTAGAAAAAACTTTTAGAGAATTTAATTCTGAACAAAATGATTTAAGAAAAGTTAAATAAAACAAAGGAAAAATTAGAGAAATTCGAAATTTATTTAGAAACGGTACATTACTACATTTGCCAGAAAAATACTTATTTAATGTAAACAAAAACCAAACTCTTTTTTGGTAATGTAAAAATTTTGTAAAAACAAATACACTGTTAAAAATTGCTGTTAAAAAAAACTAAAAAAACTAGAAATAACAAAACATTTGTAAAATAAAAATTACTTAGATAGTTTTTTACTAATAACAGAAATACAATAAATTATTATTACTAAGTTGGAACAAAAAAGCAACTACTGTTCAACAATGCGCAATACTATATTAATATTTAAATCATTTGTATGGTACATTAAATATATCGTGTGTACTGTGAACTGTGCAATCGTTAGGGAAGATTTTTTGTAAATTTTAGTTTGAATGTTGATCGTTTTGCCATTAAAGTAATACCATACTTATTTACAACAGAAGAATATACTGATGTGGTATAATTTTGAATATACTGTAATTGAGTGTGTGTAATGCTGTAATGAGTGTAATTTTTGTAATGCTACAGTTGATGCTGCAGTAGAATATGAAACACGTTTTCCGAATCGCAGGAGTCCAGAACCGAAAACAAGGATTTTATTCAATTTTTGAGGTCAAAAACCATAAGAAATCACTAACTAAGCCTCTGAATTAATGTCCTAAAAATTTCAATACGACGGCATTTCACCAGGGTAGTTGAAATCCGAGCGAAATCTTTTACGAGTAGAATAGGTTATAAAAGTCCCGGAAGAACTTCGTGATACATTCTGTATGTATTTTCATAAATGAAATATATTTTCATCTATCATTCATTCAGCTCTTAAAATTCTTCTTTTTTTTTTGTGACGAATAATTAACCAAATGAATTGAATATTTAGGAGCAAAGATATGACATGTAATTTTGATTATGTATGAAAGATTCCTGTTCTTATCGGGTTGGTATTCAGATTATTCTGGTTGTAAATTAATATTTTACCATTCCCTTAGCCATGGAGGATAGATACTTTTATCTATCATTTGGTTATCACATGTTGTCTTTGTTCTACTATTTCAAAACATTTCATTATAATAGGAATAGGTCATCAATGATTCATCTTAACCATTAGGCTTGATACGAGTAAAAAAAAAAATTTCTTTTTAAAAATTCTTTTGACTGAGGTAAAAACTGTCTTTTTTATCAGTAGTTTTACTACTTGAAATTTAAAAAAATTGAATCAACCAAAAGTATTAGTTAATCAGTTTATCAATTATTTGAAAATGAAAAATATTTCAGTTGTCTTTTGAAACTTTATTTTAATTTATTATCGTGTATCCATTTTTTTTTAAATTGAATTTATAAACAAAAATCTGATGTGGACACTACATGACTTCCTTGTACGCCTATTAAATTACATGAACACATTTTTTTTTTTTTTTTAAACGAAAAGTACATAAAATTTTATTTCATTAATAACGTCTGAAATTCTTTTCATATTTAAAAAAAATTTTTTTTATTGAATTATTATTTATTATAAAAGTTTTCTTACAATCAGAGGTTAATCGGGGCTGACCCTCGCAGACACCACTCAGTACTGCGCAGGCAACACACATTCATGGTGATGTTGAACCCTTGCAGCCCCGACCCACGAGTGCATGCCATGTGCCCTGCAGGAAGGACTGAGGTTAATAATTGTTAATAAATTATATATTTAAATTTAAAAAAACAAAGGAGATGAAGTCCGATTCGAACCAAATCCCCCTTCCTCTTTCCCCTTGAAACATCCAAATATTTCATTAATTAATGTTTAATTTGGCTATAACTCTTGGAAATATTGAAATTAAGTACCATTTATAATATATCTTGAAAAGCTATTTCTGAGGTCTTATTACTGCATTTAAGAAAAATTGCAGAATCCAAATGTGTTTAGAATTTGGGCTTTTTTAGACACTTTTGGTTCAATCGATTGCAATTAAAAGGGGAGGTGTACAACTACATGATACAACAGTCGTAAATCCAAAATTTCAACATTCTATGACTAATCGTCTTTGAGTTATGCGAGATACATACGCAGATATGTACGCACGTATAGGCGTGAAACTAGTCGAAATGGATTCAGGGATGGTCTAAATAGATATTTCTATTGAAACCTGAAAACCAAAAATTTTTCGCGATCACAATACTTCCTTTAATTCGTACAAAAGTAAAAATCACAGACGTCTTTAACCTTAGCCAAGGGTATTTTTTACTTTGAGAATAATTTTATAATAATAGTATAAAATATTAATATCATTGTGCTAAAATTATAAAAAGAATCTACAAGTGTATTTGGTTTTTTTTTTTTTTTTTACCACCGTTAGGTATTGTTTCAGAGGATGAGATGAATGAATGAGTTATAGCGTGTGAAAATGCCATGTCTGACCAGGATTTTAACATCCTCTGAAGTAATACCTTACAGTAGTTCCAGAGGCTAAACAGAAAAAGAGAGAAACCGGGATCGAACCCGGGACCTCCAGATGAAAGACCGAAATGCTACTCGCGCCACGGAGGCCGGCGTTGCACACGGCCTATTTTCATTAAATTTTACTTCTGTGTATTAATGATTCCATATCATAATTCGTTATTCTCGTTTTATATATCGTACATTTTGGAAAGAATTAAAATTATTTTATATCAGGAAGCGTATTTTATATATATATATATACAAAGTGTATCAAAACTGCACGGCAATCTCTCGGAAACGGATTCTATATCTAAAAATAAGAAAAACGTTTCCAATAAACA
>JAAAKQ030169542.1:0-12525 GCA_010016005.3 Zanna intricata
TCTAAGTTTTAACCTGTTCTTAGTTTTAAGTTTTAAATTGATTTATCTGTGATATTAGTTGTAAGTTTTATTAGATTTTAGTTCTTAGATTTTATTTATCCTGTTTTAATCTAGTTTTAGTTTTTAATTTTAATTTTATATTTAGTTTTTAATTTTATATTCTGTGATACTAGATGTAAGTTTTAGTGACTTTTTATTTTGTTTTTATTTATTTATTTGTAATTAAGTTTATTTTTTATCCGGGCGATAATAATGCTGAACGTTGTTTGCCCAAAAAAAAAAAAAAAAAAAAAAAAAAATTATTGACAGGTTTGCTTATTTACATTGCCATTTAACCCCAAGTCATCTGTAAATATTATTGAATTAGAAAAATTTGCAGTGTCTAATTTTTGCATTATAATATCAAAATACTCAACTCAGCAATCAAAATCATCTTCCAAACTTTTTGCCACCAAGTTTAGCTTATAAAAGTAAGTTAAAATTTATTTGTTTTAAGAATTTTTTGAACTGAAAAATAACTAATGTTGTGTTGGACAACAGCTTTCTGAATCTGTGAATGAGGGTCTTCAACAAAGGTCTACAATACATCTAATGACTTTGCATCAGTTGTGACAGTTCTTGGTCTTCTAGTGCAAAGACGATTCTTTACAGATTCTTTACTAGTTTCTTCAAATAGTTGTACTGTATTGATCACAGTTGATTTACTTATATTTAGAAATCTATTATTAACTAAATCACATGACTCTTGTAAATGCTGAAATCTGTCACCATACCCATATATCATCAACAGAGTTATTCTTTCAATTTCACTTAAAGAAGGCATTGTTATTTGAAGATTTAGTATTTAATAAAACTAAATTGATGAATTAGGAAATTAATACAAAGACTTTCACCAAAAAAACAAATTTGAACTACTAGGACTACAACTTAATTTTAACTTATGCTTTCAAATTTTACCAGTACAAGTATGTTGAAGTAAAAAGTGTTAATAAGTTGCATTTTTTCAACTTAATACAAACTGCATGATTTGCTCAACTAAATTTATAATAAAATTTTTTAAGTAAATATTTCCAGTTACTTTGTTTCACGTATGATAACAGATGTCAGCTAGTATTAACACTGGAAGTTAATTTTTATTTAGAAAATAATTTCAGTTGACATAGCCATTTAATTTGTTGTTAATTATTAGTTATTGTCTATTTTATTATTATGTGGCAGACACGATGGGATGAGTCCACTAAGGGTCGGTATACCCATGACTTGTTTCTGGAGGTTAGTTTATGCGCCAATAAGTGGGTATCCCCCAACGGCATATAACGCAGTTTCTTTCTGGGCATGGCGCTTTTCGGCATAGCTTGGCTAGGTTTCGTCTTGTGTTGTATCAGGACTTTGCTTGGAATGTAGGGTTCCGGACAATGTTAGCCATGTGCTGTACGTCTTTTCCCAATATGAGTTTGCGCATGACAGAGTGGTTAGGGAACTTGAGAGATTGCACTCGAGCCTTGATTTAAGGGTCAATTGGAAGACCCGGGCTGAGTGGCAGGTAGTTACTAGCTTCTTGCGGACCATTGCGTCTTCCAGGGTTGCGGAAGTAATGTAGAAGGTAGCAGCCTGGGTGGCTAGGGTTCCGGCTTGTCCACTTATGTGGCTGGACATAGGCGATTTTGGTGATGATCCACAGTTATTTTCTTAATACTGAGTTTGCATTGTGGCATAGCTCTGGTGGGGCAGTGACTGCCTTTTAGGTTTGTACTGCTTTGCTGGAGCGTCGGTAGGAATATCAGGCTTGGCATCGCTGGGGTAGGTTCATTTGTGCGGACGACCTTGGTGTTGTTGTGTCTGATGTGAGCTATGATGTGGCGAGAAGAGAACGTCATGTGAACGTGGTTCTTTGGTAGGTATTAGCCTCTGTTCTGATCCTTTGTGAATCCATGTTGCATGTGTAATGTTGTAGGTCAAGATTTCAATGCTACGATCAGTGTTTTGAATGGGAATTTGATCTCCAATTGATTTGATTGTTGCGCATATGGCATTCAGTCACATGGGTAGTTAGATTGATTTAGAGTAGGCGCGAGGTTTCGCGCTTCCGCGCTGGGGTTATATAGATTTAGGGCTACATGTAGGTCGACCTAAGCCTACGTATCTTAGCCTAAGGTATCTACTCTGATGGTAAATGTGAACCGCTGTATTTGCATCAGGGGCATCCCGACCAAGGCCTGGCTGATGACTGAGATATATAATCAGTACAAAGGTCAATAAGACGACTCCTGGTAAAGCCCCTCAGGGCTAGGAATGGGAGGGGGGGTGGTGTGGCGACTGGAATCATCACTTTGTGGGTGTCTTCCCCTACGGGGGTTGGGATGTCTATTTTAGTAAATGCAATAAAATCTTTCCTGCAGCACCTTTTACAGTTATTTTATTGTAAACATGATTTTTCCATCATTGCAAGTTTGAATGCTTATTTTTTGATAATAAAGGTATTAAGAGAAAAATGGGTTTCTTATTGTTTTTCTTGTAAAGTTTTAAATTAAAATCATGTGTCACATGTCTACCTTCATATTTTAAAAAAAATTAAGTTTTGTTCAAGATGGTGGACAAAAATTAAAAACCCACCGTAATGCAAATTTTTTTTTCACTATATGGAACTCCTCTTCTTTCTGCCTCCAAATCCCTCTGAGATATGCAGTTTAAAGCTGTTTCTATAGTTAAATATCACCCGATATATAATATATATATATATAAAGTATATTCATTTCTTTTTTGCAAATTGTTGTAGTAGTTTATGTTTGGGTGAAATTCCTCTTTATGATGATCATTGAAGATATGATAGGGTACAATCCTCCCATAATGCACAGTATTCTATTACTGCTGTCTCATTTATTGATAAAGTACATTGGAAGTTTGATTCAGTTAATTGTATGAAGATGCAAAATTTCCTATGTAAAGAATTTCTCACATTATCTCTATACCATCAGTCTGTAGATCTAGCTTCAATAGTAAATAGTATTTTCAAGGGTAATATATTCTATTGTATATACAACTGATATTTATTAAATTGCTGATTATATTCATCTGTAAGATAATCATTAATCTGTTGAAGGTAATCTAATAAAAACTTCATCATCCAACTTTCTGCTTATCACTTCTGTGAGAATAATGATGTTCACTCTACCAACATTCCTATGAGAACAAAAAGAAAATATTGCTTATATTGATAAAAGATTGAATATCTGGTAAGTAATCATTTGTTCAGTTCAGTGAAGAAGACAACAAGGAACTGCGATGCATGTCACTTTTTTAAGTAAGCTAGCATAGGATACTTGTTATGTTTGATAAAGAATGTGAGGTTTTCATAAATGATTTGTATCCTCAATTCCAAACTTGATCAAATAACTTATGAAATACAAGTAGAAAAGTAGTTTGGTTAACGAATTTAATAAAAAAATTTTTTTAGATATTTTATTTGTGGTAGAAGACACTAAATGTAACATTATTTTTATATAACAAATGATATGAATTTCTTATAAGGAAACATTTTAATTAATTTTTACAAATATAAAATCAATTTAATGAAATTAGAAGAAAATAATGAAATGTGAAATATTCAGTCTGATAATTTTGTGCATGTTTTCGTATGTAATATTTTGCAGCCTATGTTAATAACTTCCTTACCTTTTCTGGGCTTTTTATCAATATACCTGAACAAATGAGGTGTCATTTTATCTCACAGTAGGAAGGTTTATCTAATAAAATAGTTTGATAAATGACAATAACTTTGTCATTTTTTTAGGTTTTACATTGGTATCAGCCCAGTGTAAGACTTTACATTGGTGTATAGACTTTAGAAACATTGCTAAGAAAATTTCCCATGGTATTGATCCACTTACTAAAAAACTACTACCAATTTTATTAATTCTGTTAAACACATTAATCATATCAATGAAATAACATTAATACCTGGAATGGTGTTACAGAATACTAGTAGATTAGACTAACATATATTGTACCTTGTTTTTCTTTTAATTTTTCTATTATTAGTTTTCTAATAAGAAATTTCTGTAAGAAATTATAAATAACTTTTATTTTTCTTAAATCTTTTAGCTATTCATTTTATTTAAATTACATGTCTAGACATATTTTTATAACCTGCTTTTAATTAATCTGAGAGGTAAAATTGTTTTTTTATGTTCCTGTGTTTTTCTGAAATTTTATTAATTTTCAACTATTCCTTATTCTATTCTTCTAATTTAATTATAATTAATTATTCTATTAAGTTAATATGAATAATTAGTCTGGAGTTTAGATACATGGAAAATTATATGTTCTATAATGTTTCTTCCTAAGATATAGTTTTTTCTTTCCAGGTTCAGTCTGTAAAGCAAGATGGATTAATATCAGAGATTTTTATCAAAAATCAAGATCATGTTCTACAGTGTCTGGATGTGAAGGTTCTACAAAGTCTATTTATGACAGTTGCCAAAAAAAAAAATCTAAACATATCCCTTCATTGTCTTTCCTTGATGATTATCTAGATGAAAGAATTCACTCTAATTCCCGATTAGAAGAGAACCCTACTCCAGAAGAGAGTGTGCATCCGGAGCAACTGATAGAAGATCTTGAAGCACATGGTGACTGTTTTGG
The DNA here is from genome assembly GCA_010016005.3 of Zanna intricata. NCBI lineage: Eukaryota > Metazoa > Arthropoda > Insecta > Hemiptera > Fulgoridae > Zanna > Zanna intricata. Next base: position 4,642 of record JAAAKQ030169542.1, read on the forward strand.
TCAATCTGAATTTTGTTCATCTCCAAATACTTATTTACTGGTTGATAAAGTTGACCAAAACAATTTCCCTAATAATGGGAGTAAGAAAAAGTATGAAAATTCACAGGAAGCCACGGTATGTGCTATTATTATTAAATACCTTCTAGAGGAAAAACGGAAAAGATCGCAACTGCAGTTGACAGTTGATCCTATGGATACATTTTTATCTAGCATACGCACCACTCTGAAAACTTTTCCACCATATCATGCACATCTAGCTAAAGGTGAAATTTTCAATATTGTACAGAAATATGAAAGACAAATTATTGTAGATAAAGTTCATCAACAAGAACAAAGGCAATCATTTTTACCTTCAACTTCATCTTTTGTAAATAAAACTATGTCAGGTAGTCCAGCCCTTCCTTATCAGAACAACTCTTACTGTAGTGGAGTTTGCCCATCATTAAGTATTCTAAATTCTCAATCTCCTGATCTATTAAACACAAATTTAATGCATTGTAATATTCAATCACCATTATCACAAGAAATTTCAAAAAATGAAATTGAAACACGTCGATCAAGAAATGTAAACACTCATTATTCTACAAAAACAGCAGAAAAAGAACATAAATGAAGAGAGTGCATCATTATTATGCTAATTAATGTTAGTATAAGTAATTAACAAAATAACAATTCTTTCAGCTTTTACTGATTAAAAAGGAAATTAATAAAATAAATAAGTAATTGATTTTGTTTGGTGGATTTATTTTTGAAAATTTTTTTTTTGGAGGAGAAGGAAAGCTCTACCAGCCGCTGTCTTCCCACCCAGAACGGCAGTATCAGACCCTCACAGACCAGACAAACCCTTCTCCCTCGACAACATGCGATGACCAGACCCGCCAAAAGCATAACTCGATCTCCATTGTGAGTTGCAGGATTGACAGCCAGAAAGAGAAGGCGAGGCAGCATAGTCCCACAGGGATCAATTTAGGTACGCCCATCCACGACCATTCGCGAACGAACACCTATTGATGATATCCTTTACAACATCTATTGAGTATTTATAATTTATAAGACTTGAGCAGAGTTTATTCTCCACTCAAGTCTTTCCAGCCATCTGGTCAGAAGCCTTTGTCGTACCAGTACTCAATCTGGTAAAGACAAGGTAAACCCTTCATGCTACCGTCCTACCTCTCTGGCGTCTAGACATGTAAACTATTAGAGAGAATGGTGAATGGTGAACCGCAGACTTACCTTGTATTTGAAGAAAAATGGGCTTTTATCACCTGAACAATATGGGTTCTGACGAGGACGATCTTCCACTGACATTTTGTATCACTGGAATCAGCTATTCATGAAGCTTTCCTACATCGCTATCTTCTCCGACATCAGAAAGGCGTAGGACATGGCCTGGCAATGTGGTATTTTAAATACTCTCAAAGATTGGGGAATCAGAGGCAATATGCTCGCCTTTATTAGTGGATTTTTAAATAATAGAACTTTTCGTGATTGTGTTGGAGATTCTCTATCAGGCAGCACATCTTGAAGAATGGAGTGCCTCAAGGAAGTGTATTAACTACCACCTTATTTTCTGTAGCTATCAACAGTGTCACTAAATGTGTACACCCACCCGTTTCATGCTCATTATTTGTTGATGACTTCACTATATATGTTCAACAGCTCCTGTAGAGAGACTACTTCAGAACACTGTATCTCACCTTGAAGCTTGGTCCAGGGTCACCGGCTTCAACTTTTCACCTGAGAAAACAAAATGTATAGTATTTTTATCGGCTGCAGGACACTTCTATTCTGCAGGTTTTTCTCAACAGAGAACTAATTACTATCTCTGCTGATGTCAGGTTTCTATGTTTATTCTTTGATAGCCGTCTTATGTGGGTTAAACATATAAAAGAATTAAAAGCAAAATGTTCAAAACTTCTTGATATGCTCAGAGTCCTTAGCAACACAAATTGGGGCTGATAGGTCATGTATGCCGTGTTTTTATTATTCCTTAGTTCGTTCTTGCTTAGATTATGGTTGCATGGTCTGCTTTTCAGCGAAAAATACCATGTTGAAGATGTTAGATGGCTGTACATACTTCTTTTCTGCGTCTATCTACAGGTGCTTTTAGATCAAGTCCTGTCACTAGCATACAAGTCGAGAGTGGTGAACTATCAGTTTGGAATAGATATAACCTACTTCTAGCATCTTACTTTGCCCGACTTAAAGGGCAACCAAATCTCCTGGCTTTTGCCACAGTGTTGTTGAATCCTTATTTGCAAAGGTATGAAGACCACCCACGTTATACTGCACCTATGGGTGTACGTGCCTGATGGTTAATATAGCATTTAAATGTTGACATACCTTCAGTTTTTCCAGCATACCCCTGTTCATATCCTCCATGGAGAATCAGCCATGAAAATTTTATTTTTGATTTTACTGTTCACAAGAAGCAATCAATACCACCTATCTTCTTTCAGCAAAGTTTTCACCATATTCTTTTCAATATGAACCCGGACGCAATAATACACACAGATGATTGAAAACAGGATGATACCGTTCGTTGGTTGCACATTTGTTGTCAATGATAGAACTTAAATGTTCGGTCGTTTGATCCACCTAGGGAGTAGATAAAACGTATTTTTACTGCTGAACTTTATGCTGTAAATAAGGCATTGAATATCATTAACCCAAAATACCGTTATATCCTTATTTGTAGCGACTCATGTTGTGCACTCCAACCTTTGGAAGATTATTTATTCCAGACATCCTTTAGTCACTGAAATTTACAATGCAATCGCTGAGGTTAACACCGTAACATACAAGTGAGTTTTTGTTGGATTCCTAGCCATGTGGGAATTCCAGGTAACGATAAAGCAGATTTTGCTGCTAAAGAGGCATGCAATCAACCTCCTTTCACCTCTCGTGTTGTTACTTCTGATTTTATCAATTGTATAAACAGTCTCTTTGGTCAAAGTGGCAAGGTGAGTGGATGGCTATCGTCGATAATAAACTTCGGCACATCAAAGTCTCTGTGTTGCCATGGAACTTGTCATACAGAGAAATTCATCATGAGGAAGTGATCCTCTGTCGATTGCGGTTAGGACACACTAGAATGATACACGGTTACCTGAAGTCAGCAGGTCATGCACCACTATGCGCACATTGCAACTGCTGCATGACTGTACGCCACATACTTGTAGATTGCATTTGTTATGCAGCATAAATTCAGATTAGATGAAGGCATTCACCAAATTCTGGGAATGTTGAGGATGTTTTATACCGGGAGCTGCTTTTTTAAGAAGTACTAACATGTTACACAAAATTTAAGATGTTGGTTTTTTCCATGTGCTTAAGAATCTTTTTAGTACATATTTTTTCTTCAATGTTATGTGTTTTGTTTATTCTCTGTGATGTTAGTTATTCTTTTTATCCATATTAATTTTAAGCTTCTAGTGATAATTTTTCTGTGTTATTAGTTATAATTTGTAGTTTTTTTTAATATTTTTAGTTTTAACCTAGGTTTAGTTTTGTGTTTTTTCTGTTGTTCTAGTTGGGGCCCTTAGACCCCTCTTGGACTCCAGAAATGTTTTTTTCCTAGATTTTCACTAATTTTTAATTTTACTTTTAACAGCTATGATATTAGTGTTGAGTGTTTTAAATAATCTTCAGCTGTGGTATTAGTTTTAAGTCTTTGTGTTATTTTTTTTCTTTTTCGTAGTACCTTTTCCGTACCGTATTTTATTCCAGGCGATGAATAACGTCAAGACGTTTTTCACCCATAAAAACAAAAAAAAAAAATCTCCGCGATAATGCTCATCGCCATGACACAAGCTATCATCATACTGAGAGGGACAGAATTGATCCTAATAAGGTGTCTAGCTACTGTGGTGCATTCAGCTTCTTACCTGGGGCAGGCAGCCATAAAAAACATGATGCACATCATCTGTCCACCTATCTCGAAGAGCTTTTACAAGTGAGATCACTTCCTAGGTTTAACTTCTCGAACCGCCGCTGTGCTGACCAGCAATTCCTCCTTCAATGGAAGGAACCCAGCTATCTGACGCAATCTTCTGTAGACCCTACCATTCGCTCATCACCATCCCTCCTCGTACAGCGGCGTCCACCTCAAAAAGGATAATGGGATGATCGCTTGAGCAGTCTCACCCGAGACTTCCGAAAAGCCCGCATGCTTAGCACTGACAACAGTCAGATCAATCCACGAATGACCACATGCCCTCTCAACGTTGAAAGACGGCTCCCGTTAAGAAGACCAACCCCACCGCATTCATCATATCGTTCAATGCAAAATCCCTGCGATTTTTAACCGCTTCACCTTAGGCACGACCCTTCGCATTTAAATCTCCAGTAATCACGACTATACGGCCGCTACATCTTCTAATCTCAGCAAACAGACGGTCAGCAAACACACTCAAGTTGGCGGTGGAGACGTTGGTTGAGCAGTAGTAGCTGAATAACATTAGCTGCCCTACATCAACCCACACTAAACCATCGCTAAAACGACTTTCCCGCCGTGACTATACGAATGGTAGCGTCCTTCCGCACATCACTCACCCAAAATTCAGCTCCTTCGACTCCTTCATTTCAACTTATACAGCTCCGAGGGCCATCTCTTCATTACTAGCCGGGTAACCTTTTCATCAGGAACTTCCTCTTCGAGAAGAGCTCTAACGTCTGACACCAATCTTCACTTCGGTCTTAACCGCGACAGACATAAACTAACGCGGCTTGACTACACGATCGGTATCTCTCAACTTGCCTTTTAAATTAATAAACACCGCAACAAGTCTATCTAGTTCCAGCTCGGTTTTCTTTAATTTTCTTTTGGTGTTCCTTTTCACATGAATCGTCTTGGCATCCACAGTCCTACCGACAAGCTGGTTAACTTAGTGCCTTGTAAGCGCCTGCACTGTTTTTCACGAATTGGACCAAACCAACGGGACTGTAAGTCTCGACCGCCCTCTGACCCGACGAAAAAACCAAATTGGCCATTCCGCCGCCGGTGGGTAATCAAGAAGACTACCGTTGGAGTTGGCAGAGGCGTGCGTTGCACCTTCGGACTTGCCTTAAAGGATTAGGATCATCCTAATCCTATTGATCCACATAGAATCAATAGGATTCTATGAAATTGAGTACTATTTACCTTTGTTAACTTAATTGTTTTGTTATACGTTGACGCGTTTTGGGATAACTCCATTGTCAAAACTTATGTATGCACTATAAATGACTTATTCATCCACTGAATAAATCTTTATCCCGAAGGAGTAGATCTCGTCATGTGACGATTCCAGTACCCACGCCAATCCGTCCGTACCTAGCCGTGATGAGCTTTATCGAAGGTCGTCTTCTAGACCCACAGACTGACTGACATCTATCAGTAATCATCTTAGTTTCTGTCAGAATGCCACCACTGCAAATGCCACGAATGACATTTCCATCGGTGTAAACCCTATAAACTAACATAACCAAAACTACTAATACGAAATATACTGAATAGAATAATTTATACATTTTGAGCTAAATGCCCTACAGCAAAAGAAAATTAAATGAACAACATCGCAGAATAACAAACAATTAAACTAAACAAAATTTCAAAAATGCCTATCATGGTAACTAAAAAGTTCAAGCGATCCTAGCCAACTGTGTTACACTACCATCCATTCCTATAAGCCCTCCCCAACTGCTGAATAACCAAATATTTTATAAAACACTTTTAATATAACCCATTGCCCGGCTCCTGCAGTTGAAAGTCAAATTCAAGTAAGATCCAATATCTGCGAGCTGCGTCACAACTTCTAATCGTCTGTCATAATGAAGTCAGATATACAAAACATGTAAAGCATCGTCCATTATACCACAACTCGGACACAGATCCGAATCAGCGAGGCCGAAACGAGTTAATTTATCCCTAAAAGCACCATGGCCCGAAAGAAATTGTGTGGCATATTTATTAGCAGACACCTAAGAGGCGCTCTCGTAAACTACTCGCATCAGAAAAGAGACCTTGCGTATTATAATTCCATTAGTTGTCTCACCCCATCTCTCTTGCAACAATTGAAATTCAGAATTCTCAATCTCTCTAATTTTTGCAGAAGTAAATTCAACCGAGTTTTTGTACACTCAACCGCGAGAAGATCAATGGGCTTCATTCCAACAATCACCAGAACAGCGTCACGAGAGATAGTACGATTACTGTTGACAGCAAGAGGCGTTGGGCCCTAAGTAAAATACCCCTATATTTTATCTGTTTAGCCTCCGGAACTACCGTTAAGGAATTACTTCAGAGGATGAATGAGGATGATGTATGAATGTGAATGAAGTGTAATCTTGTACAATCTTAGGTCTACCACTCCTGAAAAGTGTGGTTAATTGAAACCCAACCACCAAAGAACACCGGTATCCACGATCTAGTATTCAAATCCGTATTCAAATTATCTTTACTAGGATTTGAACTTTAGAACTCTCGACTTCGAAGTCAGCTGATTTGCGATGTCGCGTTAACCGCTGAATATATATATATTTTAGCCTATCCGCTCATACAGGTACGGGATACAATATAATAGCCACACACATGCTCGCGCGCACGCACACACACACACACACACACACACACACACACACCTTTATGAAGGATACACATGGTCTTAAAATTTTGACCCTAATCCGGATTCACCACACGTCGAATACCAAAGAAGGCACTATTGGCTTTCTTCGTGACGTATTGCAAGTACTCCTTAAATTGAATATTTTCGTCAACAACACCCCGGTACTGACATAGATATAAGCACTCGGCGTCACAGCCAAACGATTTTGCATCGTCATTGTGGTTTAATCGGGGCGGAATGCCGTCTTATGCTGATAACCCCAAAGCTGCAAGCCTGAGAGGCCCTAAATTCAATCTCGTTCCGCTTGCTTCCTTTGACCAGTCATCGGCATAAGCGTCAAGCCGGGCAATCTCAGCCGTACCAGAGAATCAAACTCTATAACCCTAACAAAGGGCCAAGTACATTGCCTTGAAGATAACCCTTATATTTTGTTTTTACTACTTCGTGACCACCATCACAAAGCAGAACGTCTCAATGACTGAAATAACTATGCATTATCTTCATTTCACTCCAAATCCATCTACATCTCTGTAACTGATACACAGCGGAGGGGCACCAGAGATTGTTAAATGCATTAGGTATGTCCAGGAAAATCCCCAAGACATACCCGGCATGACTGTTCTTCACATTACTCATGGCTTTTAGGATGGTGTCCTCTGTCCTTTTACTAGGACGAAAACCATACTGTTCCTCCATCAATAATTGTTGTGACGTCAACCTCTCATTTATGCGTAAATATAGTATCTTCACAATGAATTTACCAATAACTGGCAACAATGTCAGGGGCCTATATGAGGAAGTAACAGTAGGATCCATCTACTATACACGACTTATTCATCCATGACATCAGTAATTAAAATTATTATTAAAGTAATAATCAGAGTAAATTAACTCTAGCTTCCAATCGGATAATAATAAACCACCGTATTTAAATATTTACACTATTTAGTCGACTTATAAGATAATCCAAGTATAAGTACTATCAAAACATGATAATTAAATAATAGATACCGCAATCGCCTTGTACCAAGAGATAGACAAATAATTAAAACAGCAATTGTTGTTTACCATTAACTTATACTTTGCAGTAAACAAGTTCATACAATAATTAAATATTACTAACTGTACTATTCAGTTGTTTAATAAAAAATAACGTTACACTAAAATTCACTGTTCACACACACTACAATAGAAGTTTCTAACTCTCTTTATCTGTTTAGCCTCCGGAACTACCGTAAGGTATTAACTTCAGAGGATGATGTGTATGAATGTGAATGAA
>JAAAKQ030169575.1:0-12525 GCA_010016005.3 Zanna intricata
AACTCTCGACTTCGAAATCAGCTGATTTGCGATGTCGCGTTAACCACTAGACCAACCCGGTGGGTTAACAGATTTCCAATTAAACTTACAAAAGTTCACTACTTAACGCGCCTAAAAAAACAACACTTTTTTGATTGTTTAGGCTTAAATTCTCTATAGTTTCTTTCATAAAGAAAAAGCACAGAAAAAAATATTTGCCGTACAAAATCAAAAATTACCTCGCAACAAGCTAAGCTGTACGATATTACGTGTTATTATTAACTTAATGATTATAAAAGGAATGATCGCCTGTAGATTATTACTACGAACAGCGGTCTCAGAAATAGCAGAGTCCATCTTAAAGCCATCGCATCGCTTTTACAAACATTTTAAAAACATAAACGGTAGATATATATATATCCGCAAACACAAACGCTGTTTCTGTCCTAGATAAAAATAACTCGATCTCAAGATTAACTACGGTTAGAACAATCGCCTGTTGTCTAGAGGAGCTTTGAAACAACGTTCAGATTGCGACGGCTCGTTATGTGGGCAGTTCTTCCGAGGGCAGATCATATTTTTAACATTCAATTTTTTTTGGTTTTTTAGATTTTATAGTTAATTTACCCTATACACGTAGCAAAAATCGTAGAAATGATTTATACAACTGAAATACATTTTTATACAGCTCACTACCAATACATAAAAAAACCACATAGAACTGTATGTATCAACCATAATAAAAACATTACGCATCTTTACCAGAAAAAAAATAATAAAACAAACTCGTAATTGTGTTCACGTGAAAGTCAAAATATTATTTAAATATGTTTTCGTTTCCTTTTTCGCGTACTATCTACCGTCGGCCATCGGTTTAATAAAATCTCGTTATTAATTAAGATTAACTATGAGGCCAATCGTTACACCGGAATGAAATTCTATTTTATCGACCGATTTACGGAGCGACTCGCTTGGCAACTGCTGTTACGCAAAGATTAAGTAGTGCAATAAGGTGGACAACTAACAACTGTACAGGTTTACACTTTCTTTACCGTTCTAATTGTTAGTAGTAAATTTTAAAGTCTTTAAAACCACATTGATTACGTTTCAAAGGATTATATTAAAATTACATTGTCGAGAGAATGAAAATGTTTTGTTTTATACTATTTATTGCTGATTATAATTATTAACCGATGACAAATGTTTGCTGCGATGACTAAAAACAGTGACACACAAACCCACAAGAGAGTTTTAACCGTTCAAACTGAATTTTATTTACTTTATTTAATACAAATTATACAGTACTGAAGATCAATATTTAACGACTACAAAACACACATGCATAAATGTTAAAATTAAATTATTTATACTTCATGATGGATTATTTACATGTTTATAATACCTTAAAAAAATATAAGTTGTGTGTGTGTGTGTGTGTATGTTTTATTAGGCATGAAAGTCATAAACATATAACGTGACTCCCAATAAAATAAGCTGCAATGAATAATAAATACATCTTTGTACAAACATTTTCTTTGGAACTTAAAATTGATATTTGTTGTTAATTATATTATAATCAGAGTACGACTTCATAAAATTTCGTGGTCAATAAGATCAGTGCAGAATAAAAGCGCTTTACCGGCAACGATATAGCCACACGTTGGTGTAAAAATTAATTCTGACCTAAACATAAAGAACTGAAAAATGCAAATAGGAAAGATTATCCTTAATCTGCGATAGTCAAGAAAATTTTCGGAAACGAACCTAGAATACTAGAGTACAGGAACGGTAACGGTTAACGACGTTGAATTATTTAGATAACGGTACTTAAATGATGTTTTAGAATTGCATAGCGAATGCTACTACAGATTAACAGAACAGGAAATAAATTCATTTCATCCGCTCGTTACATTCACTCTTTACAATGCAGAATAAAATCGTAGATTTTAAAACACCGGATTTTTTTTCAAGTAGATTCAGATAATTAAATAAAATTCAAACCGTAATAGCAAAACAAAATAAAATTAAATAATTACAATAAAAACAGAGTAGATTAATTTAACTTCGTCTTAAACATAATCAACGGTGCTACAATATGAATTTCAAAGCGATAACTTAAGTTGTATAGACGCACACATAATTATGCACGATGTTACTTTCATCGAACCGAGGTGATGTAGCAACACGTAAAAATATTGTTGGATATATTTACAATGTTGAAAATATTAATATCAATTACCAAACCGATAAACATATTCTGATCTCAGGTCGAAAATATGTACGAGCAGATAATCGAAAATTATTAATGAAAGTAAACTCGTGCAGAAGAAATATATACATGGAAAAAGTATCATCCGATTAAATCGCAATAAGAAAAAAAAGTATAAAAGGTTTTAATATAAAAATTCAGTGCACTCGAGTACCTACGGTACGATGATCGCTTTCCCACGATATTTACCGCGAACCAAACAATTTTACAATTTTAAAACGGGTAACCGGTAGAGAATATTTCTCAGCATTAAAAATATACCAATTTTTACCGTGTAACGATCAAAATCAACTTTTAAAAAATGAACAGCGTTATAATTTTTTGAAACGCTAACAAAACTGTTAATAATAAAAACCTTTCATTAAAATTTATCATCAACATTCCGTTTAGAATTAAACAATGTATAAATCGATACAGAAATTATTCAAATTTTTTGTCCTCACGAAACGCGTTATATAAAATACGAAAACAAAAGGTCAATGTAATTTAACCGCTAGTTACAAATTCAGAACAAGTAAACTCTTCGTAATCGATGAATATATAAGCCGGCCAGCATCTGTTGTACGCGTCGACTTTCCGTTACAGGCGGAGCTTTTGCAATGTTGCTCGTAATTCGAAGGTGTAGAAAATGTTAAACGAATCTATTCAAATACGATCATCAATACTTAATGTATTACATAAACGTGTACTGTTAAAACAGCGAAAAAATACTTTACGCAGATATACGGTGTAAGTAATGTCGTTAATTACAAATACACTTTTTTTTTAAATATGTACGAACTATTTATTAATAACCATAATATATAGTAAACTATTTTTTTTCTAAGAGAATTATATGTTAGGAACAACTAAATAATTTATGTAATTTTCCACTTATAATTTAAACAAATAAATGAAGTCGAGCAGAATTAATCTGTACACTTGAGTTAATTTCAAAAGGGGTATGATAAGATAACTACAATTAAAACATCAAGCAATAATGATACCGGACTTACCAAAAATAAGGCAGATAAATTATATCGTTATAATTTACTGAATTAAGAACCTTTTTTACAAAATTATTTCACTTTCGTTGCGGCAGACTAGTTTACATGATTTTATTTTAATGCTTAAATAGGTACGTATTAAATTTATGACGTTTACTTTCACATCTTATTAAAGAATATTCTGTATTAAACATCAGCGTATTCCGTAAGGTACAACTATTTCACCCAGCGGTCGAGATAATTCATTCGGATCATAAAACTTAAAGGAACGAAAATTTTCTATGTCTGATTCGCATCAGATTTTATCTCTTTGTCTTTTTCTTTTTTTAACTTTCGTTTTTTTTTTTAATTTATATATGTTGATTTATTAACAATTATTAAGTCGTTATTGTAAAAAATGTTTTACAGTAATAATAATAATAATAATTCAATAATGACAATAAAAAAAATCAGAACTTATTTGTGGAATGTGGAAAAAATTTTATTTACTTTTAAAAATGTGTATATGTAATTTAATAGGAAACATTACATATGTGTATATGTAATGGATTTAGTGAAACATCTGATTATTTTATTATTAATTAAAAATTATAATTTATAATCGTATTATTTTTTTGGATTTTCTACTTTCATTACTGCCTGGAATTTATGTTAATTTTATCTACAAAACGTTAACTACAGATGACTGAAAAATATACCCTCTACACATACACTGAGACATACATGCCCGATCTTTAATAAATTGTAAAATTTCTTACATTGTAGTTCATTACTCCTCTGATATTGTCGGACAATATTCTCCCTAAATCGGAGTGGCTCATGATTTCGTTTATTTGCTTTTGTTGCCGATAATTTAACTGCTCTTTAGTTTGATATAACTCTTCTGATCTTAATTTGTGTACACGTTCTCTAATTTTAAATTTTTTTCAATCTTTATATTCATTATAAACTTAACTTAACTTTTTTTCCACTTCAGATTATAAATATATCTTCTCTAAATCTTTTTATTTTTTCTTTGGTTTTAACATTTCCTTCCTCTTTATATTTATCATTTCTCTTTCAAACGAAATAAGTTTAAATGAAGTGCAGCAAAAAATGTATGTAAGGATATTATGAAGAGAATAAATAAAAAAATTGGCGGTTCAAGCTGAATAAATGTTTACGGATGGTCACAGCAGTGTCCTGGACTCAAATAAAGAAATCAAGAAAAATTCTTAGCAACGATTCCGGAAACTGAAACCATTGTTTAATTTGATTATAATCACAAAATCGAAAACTTAATTCGTTGAACCTCCAGCAATTGCACGGATCAGATTTTAGGCTTAAGGTTTTCAAAGCGCAACAACGAGTACGAGAAATGCAGAAAATATATCAAAAAAGGAAAAAAATAGGTAAACGCGTGAAAAGAACGACATGTAAAATTTATAAGTAATGTGTACAAAGAAAATGTAAGAGATGACCTGTTTATAAATAAAAGGAACTGCAGTAATAAGAAGATATTCTGAATAATTCAGAATAAAAAAGCTAAAGTTTACGGCTAAATAATGAAGGCGGCTAGGAGCAGTTAAACCGGTAACAAACCGACAATAATTAATGAGTGAGGAAGAACAGTCGTCTCGACAAATGTTAATTTCTGCCTTTTCTAGGGTGGATTATATCTCTCATAATACGTGTCACGGCAACATGGAAACTCTAGTCTGTATGAAAGCGGACCGAACATTTGACTCCAAGGTACGTGAATGTAATTATTAAATTGTTCAGTTAATCTGAGTGTTCCACGAAAGCAGCTGAATTATTCTCGACCTGAAAAATCATTACCGTGGAATAAACACGATACTAAATGCCAAAAACATTGTATTTAAAACGACAAAAAAATTCAGTGCATTCTAACCGTAAGTTCAACGAAAAGCAAAAGAAACCAAAATAAATAAACAGAATGACTTAGCTGTAATCAGTGAAAAAACGTTCAGTGAAAGGTAGCAGTAGTCAATGAAAAAAGTCCTCTAAATAAAACTAAAATTCAACATTTACATAAAAAAAGGATCCAACCGACAAAAACAATAAAACGTTTTGTATTAAAAATTTTTTAACATGATTAATAACCACGAACTTCGCCAGAGAGCAGCTACATCTATTTTTTGTTGCAGAAGGTTCGAATCCAGGTCAGGCCAAATCGTGATATAACACCACAAATCATATGTTACAACATAATTTTATTTATTTTATTACCAAAAAATGGAGTACCTAAGAGTAAAATAATATATTTACTGTTGCGAAATCCATAAGAGGCCTAAAAATGCGTGCGTGAGACAATTTCGAGCGACTAAGAGAAAGTTATACGTAAAGATAAAAAGAATGAATATGAATAATATGATTCTTTTCATTCGATAAATCGATGACAAAAAACTGCAAAACAGAATATTCAGAAAATCAGATACGGAAATGTGTATGCGATGCCCGAGTTTGTATTCATATAACAGTTTCTTTAAAAGAGGAAAGTGTTGCATGTATCGACAAAAAAGGTGGAGAGGTTGAAAACTCACAAGAGTAACGTTTATAGGGAATGTTTGTAGCAATAATACGACCATGATCTGAATCAGTCCAAGAGGTGGCGTTACAATTCACTCCATAGAAGATCCAGGTCAGTCCTTAGATCAAAGAATGGCAGTTCTCAGCGAACAGGGTTAAAGTTTCATTTCAAAATGTTTTACGCTCAGTTTTTTCGCATATGGATAACAATGGATTGCTGTTCATTATTCTAATTATGGTAACCTCAACAATTTTTCTTCAGCGCAGGGCAAGCGCAATAGAGAATTTTCACCGCTACGATTATATACGAAATAAATCTAATTCAGTAACAGCACATTTTTTTGCAGGAATATTATGATCAGTGAAACTGTATTCCTCTTGCAACGTCAATATGGCATATATTTACAGTTAATCGAATGAAAAAAAAACTCATTGAAGATGGTGCTCGAAAATACAGTTTGAAAAAGGTTCTCCTGCAGGTTGGAAAACCTCTCTTTTTCTGTTTAGCCTTCGGAACTACCGTAAGGTATTACTTCAGAAGATAAATGAGGATGATATGGATGAACGTGAATGAAGGGTAGTCTTGTACAATTTCACAGTGAAAAATCCTGAGAAGTGTGGTTAATTAAAACCCAACCGGTATCCACGATCTAGTATTCAAATCCGTATAAAAGTAACTACATTTATTAGGATTTGAAAAATCTACCTGAACAGGTTGAAAAACAGGTTGAACACAACTGGACCAGAAATAAAACGAGAGGATATAAAGGTAAAAAAAATCTATTTAAATTACAATTTTGAATACTATCCTGATGTAAACTGAATGTTATTGCACGGTTTGCGGTCCACTGTTGTTAATAAAGATATTCTGATCTTTATCAACTGAAAAGCATTACTTTCAGTACAACTATGAGTAAAAAACATGAAAGATGAGGAAGAAGAGTTATAAGAGGTCATTAAATAAAGATCTTAAAGGAAGGTAATGAAGTGAGAGGGATCGATGAATTAAAGAATAAAATAGAGGATGAAATCACAGCATCAAAGAAAAAAGTCTACAAAATTTAAGAAGGGGATGATTATTGTTAGGATTTTAAGAAAGTAGAAGGAGAAGAGAATACGAAAGGAAGGATCGAAATTGTAAATTATTACTTAATTTATGTATCATTATATAAAACTGATTCTGCAATTAAAAGGAAAAAAAATAAAAAATGCTAATCATTTTTTATACCTAAAGAAGAGCATTAACGAGTAACCGTTCAAAAAGTGGAGAGAGATCGACCAAACATATTAGAAAACCATGGTAAAATGCTAGATCCTTCTGAAACAAAGCATTAATTTAATTAAAACTGATGAGATAGTAATAACTCCTTTTCCTGCCAGTAACCATCACACACCTCAAATAAATTACAAAATCCGAATAAGAGAATATTTTCAAAAAGATATTGTTGCGTGTATAAACAGCACTATGAAATACAGCGCGGACCTCCGTAAATAAAAATATGATGGATTAATAAATTAGAATAAAATTTAGGAATAAAAAATTTTTTTCAATCTGAAAATACCATCAAACTACAGATAATTAAATTTAGTTTTTACGGCTTGCCTATTTTAATCCATGACTAACGACTTCAACGCGAAACGCTTGTATGCATCTGCCTCAACGATCGACGTAGCTTCTGTTGAAAATATCGTAATCGCACTTCGAACAACAATTAATTTATTGTAACAGTTTTCTCAAAGGCCTTCCGTAAATAACAAAAAGGATTAGTACTTTTTATTTATTTTTCTCTTTTAATTGGAGAATCAGTTTATCTTAGTCATACGTAGATTAAATCTTAATGGTGTTTTATATTCTTAAGTTAATGCCGCAAAAACCACGCGGATTAAGAAAGTATTCCATTCATACGGGGTGTTAAGTTAGCGAAACATGTTTTTAGTCTACTAAAACTCGCTTCTAAGTTTTCGAAACTTTAAGAAAAAAACATATTCGACTTGAATCAACGTCATTAATCATTTAACTGCGTTCTCCTTTCATGATCTTATCTTCGACTATTACACTTTTCAGTTTTGAAAGGAAAAAAAATCATTTTTCAGTACTGTCTTTTAGCCCCCATATAGCAATGTTAAGAAAAAATTTACACACGCACACGCAAACTTTAACTAAGAACTCTATTTATTTAAGCTTTCGCTACGACCGCTCATATTTATTTATTCATAATAAATAACTTAAAAATGTGAATTAACCGTTTATCCAAAAGATATGAATTTGGAACGAACATATTTAAAAAGTTTTCTGACAAAATGATACATCGAAGAAACATTCATTATGAACAGACTTATATCTCAGTTGCAACATTTTAAAAAATAAATAAAACGCAAACAGTTACTAAAATAACCAATCCAAAAAAAAAACAAGATTTATTCATAATTTTATGAAGGAAAAGCAACGACAATCCAATTTCCTTAATTTTAATTTTTTTCCAAATTTAATTTAATAACTCCAGCATTTCCATCGCAACCGAGTTTTCATCCCCTTCTATTTTTGTTCTTTGCAGCTTAGAGTTTAGGTCTTTTGAATTTAAGATTTTTTCAATCTTTCATTTTCTGAAAAAGAATGGTTCAAATATCGTATTAACTAATTTTAATTGATGAAAAGTTAGAGAAAGAGAGAGGAGCTAACCTTAACATCTACAGGTATTTTATATATTTGTGAAAGTAGACTGGTAAAATAATTTCTGTTATCGCCTACAAAATCCGGAAAAAACTAGGATCAGTTGGTTCGATAGAATAAATATATTTTTACAATAAGATTTATTCATATACGTATTATTATTGTAAAAAGAGCGGATGCACACAAGATGAACAGACTAATTAGAATGAGATGTTTGACACAAAAATATGATTAAGTATTTTGATAAAAACAATTGCAACAAGCGCGTGTAATTAAAAATTCGAAACATACGCAGGAGATGACCTTAGCAGCAGCGTATTTCAATGTAAAACAAATTAATCGATTCTGAAATAATCAGAAGTGAAACTGTTAACGACTGAACTTAACAAAACTTACAAAATTTTAAAATCCATTCTCTAATAAAAAAAGAAGAATTTCAAAACTTAGTTTACAAAGATATCGCTTAAAAATTTCTTAAAGTTAGAGAAAATGGGAATAAATTATTTTATAATGAAAAAAGGTTGACAACACAGCTATCAACTTTTACTGCTTTATAATAAAGTTGTAGGACTTGCTCGTCACGCGGCTTTTTTCTGATGCACGGCTTACACACACATACAAATACTTAATTTAAAATTCATCATTTTATAAAAATATAATATTTTTCTACAACGACTGTGCGACAGTGCTATACTAGCGCTCCTTGTGGTGACTAATTGTGTTACTAATGTAACTCCTTGTGTTACTAATGCAGTATACCTACTTAGCCACTAGTTTAGAGAATTTTTTGGGGTGGAAGTGCGATTCTGAAAAAAATATTTTTAACATGTGTGCAAATATTATTTTTTAATTGTTAACAAATAAGCCTAAGAAAAATAAGACCTTAATTAGGCAAAATCTAGAGATACTGAGGGTAATCTTGCTCTACAGCCTCACCCCCTTGACCTTTCAAGTTGAAATTTAAAAACCTCAATGCCCCATATGTAGAAGTAATCTAACCACGTCTGGTCAAAATTGGTGCAGTAGTTCCGGAGATATAAGGTGTGAAATACCAAACACACGGGCCCGCGCGCGCGCTCGCGTACATATAACCATCCAGAAAATTTCCATCCGGTTTTTTGGGTTCCATAGGTAACAGAACGTCATGATCCGGTGAAAACCGCATATGCCCAAATTACAGTACTTTCCCTCCTGCAGCTACAGCGCTAGACGGGAAAGTAAAACACAAGTGAGGAAAGAATTTTTTTAACTTCACGCACCCAGTTTCAATTTCAGATTGCTTTCCCGCAATCTCGGAATTTTAATATTATAACTTGCGTTGATGTAAAATTCTTCAAACTTATTCGCAGCCCAATAACAATTTTTTCAAAATCATCTGCATGCATTAGGCGCTGAGCTATAATTTTAAAAAAAGTAATAAAGATTTGCCGGCTAAAAAAAAAAGCCAACGTAAATGAACAAAACACCAGTTTAGAGTGAAAAAGGCCCACCGGGCTGGTCTAGTGGTTAGCGCGACATCGCAAATCAGCTGATTTCGAAGTCGAGAGTTCTAGGGTTCAAATCATAGTAAAGGTAGTTACTTTTATACGGATTTGAATACTAGATCGTAGATACGAGTGTTTTTTGTGGTTGGGTTTTAATTAACAACACTTCTCAGGAGTGGTCGACCTGAGGTTGTACCGACTACACTTCATTCACATTCACACACACATCATTCTTATTCATCCTCTGACGTAATGCCTTACAGTAGTTCCGGAGGCTAAACAGAAAAAAGAGAGAAAAAGAGCAAACCTGTAAGATATAAAAATGAAATAATTGGTAGGAGATGAAATGAAATGAACAATAATAAATTTAAAAAACACTGATAAATGCATACAAACGCACACAACTAAAGACCAAAATAATTGTACACAGTACTTCTTCCAACATTTCAGTTATAACTACATTACATCTGCTATCATTGATTTTTTAGTAGCGTCCGGATAAGTGTCGGAATTTAGAGTTCTTTCAGTTTCTTGAAGATACATCTGGATATAATATCACTAACTAATACAATAATTACATAATAAAGTGAATTTAACTCAATTAAAATAATAGAGAGACACAAAAAATTTCGAACGATAAACAATTATTAATTCAAATGTAATCTTATAATATGGTAAAAGTTAGGGAAGACGGGAGAATAAAGATAAATACAGCAGGTATACTATCTGCATAACCGCTGCTTAAATACACTGTAACGCCCTTAACCTAGAAAGAATATACCGGCAAAGATATTGATCGTAAAAAGGCCAGTGGACTACCCAACTGCCCAACTCACAAGTCAGAGTGAACAGGCGCCGATTTTAAAGAATATATGTCGCGGTCATACAGACGGTCTTAAAAGAAATAAATTTAATACCACTATAAACTAGCTGCATAAAATCTAGTCTTGTGCAATCCAATGACGTCTACTTACAAACCCGGAAATACTGTAAAACGTCCTTTCTATAACGAAGTCAATTACCGAATCGGAACAAAATAATTAACTGCTAAAAATTTGTTTTAAATGAAAAATTCAAATCGTTAGTTTTAAACAAAAATATAGTAAATAAATAAAAATAGAATCTCGACAGAAAAGTAAATCATTCAGCAGCAATATATTTAATATAAAGATAAAAATATTAAAATCCATTCGTCATAAAAATTTTTATAAGCTTACTTACTACACTAAATAAAACACTAAAACGGCTTAAGTAACGCGGGATACTAAAACCAACAATTTCTACAAAACCTAAAATTTATTGCACGACCTGGCTTATATCTGGTTAGGGTGAGGTTGCAACGTCGGATGAAAGAATTAATTTTACCCTCAGATGCTTTTATACAACGAATAACGGGACGAAAGAAAAATGAAATTTTTTTCTATCTCAATGTAGAATGAAAATTATAACCGTAAAAATAATTCGTATTAACTCCTTTAATACAAAGGACTGAAAGCGGTGCTGAATAAAACTGGCCCTTTTTAATATGTAGCATAAACCCATGTTAATCTAGTTTTTTTAATACAAACCGTTTTTGAAATAATTTTTTTTTTAAATTACACGCTGAAATATCGTTAAAAAAAACACTATTTCTGTCAATAAGTTAAGTAACAGGTACAGATATTTGGCATACCATACCGAATGAGAAAAACTATCAGCTTTTTAAATGTACGAAAAGTAAAAATGATTTTATCTTTCACTTCTTTTTGCAAACATAATTTTAAATGAACTAGTAACCGGTAAATCTTATCAAAAAAATTCCAATTGAAATTTACACCTAATTAAGTTATACATTTAGCTAACCTTTTCAAGGAACCATTTATTCAACAATCCATCACAACAAAAAAAACTTCAACATCTATTCTTTAAGTAAATTAAAAGTAAAATAAATGTATTTTCTTAGCTTGTATAAGTAAACAGTACACCACAACAGAACGGAGATATCAAATTATTCACCACGGGTTTTCTTATACCTGAATCGGTCTCATGTACAGTTACTTCCGTGACAGCAGAAGCACTATTTTAGTCGCTTTTTCTGCACAGCTATTGTATTGAATAGGGTGACAATATCGACGGTAAGGAAAGTAGCATAACATCTGCATTTTGGCAGGACTGACATGCAATACGCAATAACATATCGGGGTCAGTGAAGAGCGGCTAACGAGAAAACATTTTAGTAAAGTCGGTCACAGGATGATTTTTATTTTTTCATAATTAAGGGAAATACACGTACTTGTGCCAAAAGTCGAATAGCCTATAACCGTCGGGTTGTAGCAATTCACAGAAATAAATTTCGAAGTTTCCAGTGCTCTCCTATTACACACCAAAACTCATCAGGCTAAAAAATAATAAAATATACGGGGTGTATCAAAACTGCACGGCAATCTCTCAGAAACGGATTCTATATCTAAAGATAAGAAAAAATTTTCCAATAAACATATGCCTGAAAACGTTTTGTTAGCGAGTTACGGCTAGCGAAAGATTTCGCCGGGTTTTCAGATCCTCCCGTTAAATAACACGTCACCGAAATTCTGGGAACCCAAATTTAGCGGTAAATGTTATGGTTTC